>CATORF010000980.1:3141200-3288200 GCA_951804975.1 Anthophora plumipes
GTTTCTCGCATTAAATAGCTCGAAAAGTACGATCTCGATGACTCTGCATACTTCGGACAGAAGTCTCACCAATATTTTCGCAGAAAATGCACATCTCAGCTAGAAACCCCACGAAAATCAAGATATCACCGGTTCTGCATATCCAACGAACAGTGGTGTGGTGAAATCGCCAGAAAACGTGTTTCTCGCATTAAATAGCTCGATAAGAGCGATCCCGATGATTCTGCATACTTCGGACAGAAGTCTCACCAAGATTATCGTAGAAAATGCATATCTCAGCTTGAAACCCGACGAAACCCGGGTTATCTCCGGTTCTGCACATCATACGCACTGTGGAGTGGTGAATACACCAGTTAACGTGTTTCTTGCATTAAATAGCTCGAAAAGAGCGATCTCGATGATTCTGCATACTTCGGACAGATGTCTCACCAAGATTATCGCAGAAAATGCATATTTCAGCTTGAAACCCCACGAAATCCAAGATATCTCCGGTTCTGCATATCCAACGAACAGTGGTGTGGTGAAAACGCCAGAAAACGTGTTCCTCGCATTAAATAGCTCGAAAAGAGCGATCCCGATGATTCTGCATACTTCGGACAGAAGTCTCACCAAGATTATCGCAGAAAATGCATATCTCAGCTTGAAACCCCAGGAAAACCAAGATATCTCCGGTTCTGCATATCCAACGAACAGAGGTGTGGTGAAAACCCCAGAAAACGTGTTTCTCGCATTAAATAGCTCGAAAAGAGCGCTCTCGATTTTTCTGCATACTTCTGACTGAAGTCTCACCAAGATTATCGCAGAAAATGCATATCCCAGCTGGAAACACCACGAAAATCAAGATGTCGCCGGTTCTGCATATCAAACGCACTGTGGAGTGGTGAAAACACCAGATAACGTGTTTCTCGCATTAAATAGCTCCAAACGAGCGATCTAGATGATTCTGCATACTTCTGACTGACGTCTCACCAATATTATCGCAGAAAATGCATATCTCATCTAGAAACCTCACGAAAATCAAGATGTCGCCGGTTCTGCATATCAAACGCACTATGGAGTGGTGAAAACAACCAGATAACGGGTTTCTCGCATTAAATAGCTCGAAACGAGCGATCTAGATGATTCTGCGTACTTCTGACTGAAGTCTCACCAATATTATCGCAGAAAATGCATATCTCAGCTTGAAACCTCACGAACATCAAGATGTCGCCGGTTCTGCATATCAAACGCACTGTGGAGTGCTGAAAACACCAGATAACGTGTTTCTCGCATTAAATAGCTCGATAAGAGCGCTCTCGATTTTTCTGCATACTTCTGACTGAAGTCTCACCAAGATTATCGCAGAAAATGCATATCCCAGCTGGAAACACCACGAAAATCAAGATGTCGCCGGTTCTGCATATCAGACGCACTGTGGAGTGGTGAAAACACCAGAAAACTTGTTTTTTCGCATTAAATATCTCGAAACGAGCGATCTAGATGATTCTGCATACTTCGGACAGAAGTCTCACCAATATTATCGCAGAAAATGCATATCTCAGCTTGAAACCTCACGAACATCAAGATGTCGCCGGTTCTGCATATCAAACGCACTGTGGAGTGCTGAAAACACCAGATAACGTGTTTCTCGCATTAAATAGCTCGATAAGAGCGATCGCGATGATTCTGCATACTACGGACAGAAGTCTCACCAAGATTATCGCAGAAAATGCATATCTCAGCTTGAAACCCCACGAAAACCAAATTATCTCCGGTTCTGCATATCAAACCAACTGTGGAGTAGTGAAAACACCAGATAACGTGTTTCTCGCATTAAATAGCTCGAAAAGTGTGATCTCGATGATTCTGCATACTTCTGTCTGAAGTCTCCCCAATATTATCGCACAAAATGCATATCTGAGCTTGAAACCCCACGAAAAGCAGGATATCGTTGGTTCTGCACATCATACGCACTGTGGAGTGGAGAAAACACCAGATAACGTGTTTCTCGCATTAAATAGCTCGAAACGAGCGATCTCGATGATTCAGCATACTTCGGACAGAAGTCTCACCAAGATTATCGCAGGAATTGCATATCTCAGCTTGAACCCCGACGAAATCCAAGATGTCGCCGGTTCTGCATATCAAACGCACTGTGGAGTGGTGAAAACACCAGAAAACTTGTTTTTTCGCATTAAATAGCTCGAAAAGAGCGATCTTGATGATTCTGCATACTTCGGACAGATGTTTCACCAAGATTATCGTAGAAAATGCATATCTCAACTTGAAACCCGACGAAAACCAAACATCGCCGGTTCTGCATATCAAACCAACTGTGGAGTGGTGAAAACCCCAGAAAACGTGTTTCTCGCATTAAATAGCTCGAAAAGTACGATCTCGATGACTCTGCATACTTCGGACAGAAGTCTCACCAATATTTTCGCAGAAAATGCACATCTCAGCTAGAAACCCCACGAAAATCAAGATGTCGCCGGTTCTGCATATCAAACGCACTGTGGAGTGGTGAAAACAACCAGATAACGTGTTTCTCGCATTAAATAGCTCGAATAGAGCGATCTCGAAGATTCTGCATACTTCTGACAGAAGACTCACCAAGATTATCGCAGAAAATGCATGTCTCAGCATGAAACCCGACGAAATCCAAGATGTCGCCAGTTCTGCATATCAAACCCACTGTGGAGTGGTGAAAACACCGGATAACGTGTTTCTCGCATTAAATAGCTCGAAAAGAGTGATCTAGATGATTCTGCATACTTCTGTCTGAAGTCTCACCAATATTATCGCAGAAAATGCATATCTGAGCTTGAAACCCCACGAAAACCAGGATATCGTCGGTTCTGCACATCATACGCACTGTGGAGTGGTGAAAACACCAGTTAACGTGTCTCTCGCATTAAATAGCTCGAAAAGAGCGATCTCGATGATTCTGCATACATCGGACAGAAGTCTCACCAAGATTATCGCAGAAAATGCATATTTCAGCTTGAAACCCCACGAAAACCAAGATATCTCCGGTTCTGCATATCCAACGAACAGTGGTGTGGTGAAAACCCCAGAAAACGTGTTTCTCGCATTAAATAGCTCGAAAAGAGCGCTCTCGATTTTTCTGCATACTTCGGACAGAAGTCTCAACAAGATTATTGCAGAAAATGCATATCTCAGCTTGAAACCCCACGAAAACCAAGATATCTCCGGTTCTGCATATCCAGCGAACTGTGGTGTGGTGAAAACCCCAGAAAACGTGTTTCTCGCATTAAATAGCTCGAAAAGGGCGCTCTCGATTTTTCTGCATACTTCGGACAGAAGTCTCACCAAGATTATCGCAGAAAATGCATATCTCAGCTTGAAACCCCACGAAAACCCAGATATCGCTGGTCCTACATATCAAACGCACTGCGGAGTGGTGAAAACACCAGATAACGTGTTTCTCGCATTAGATATCTCGAAAAAAGCGATCCCGATGATTCTGCATACTTCTGACAGAAGTCTCACCAAGATTATCGTAGAAAATGCATATCTCATCTTGAACCCCGACGAAATCCAAGATGTCGCCGGTTCTGCATATCAAACGCACTGTGGAGTGGTGGCAACACCAGTTAACGTGTTTCTCGCATCAAATAGCTCGAAAAGAGCGATCTCGATGATTCTGCATACTTCGGACAGAAGTCTCACCAAGATTATCGTAAAAAATGCATATCTCAGCTTGAAACACAACGAAAGCCAAGATATCGCTGGTTCTGCATATCAAACGCACTGTGGAGTGGTGAAAACCCCTGACAAGGTTTTTCTCGCATTAACTAGCTCGAAAAGAGCGATCTCGATGATTCAGCCTAATTCGGACAGAAGTCTCTCCATGATTATCGCAGAAAATGCATATCTCTGCTAGAAACCCCGCGAAAACCAAGATATCTCCGGTTCTGCACATCCAACGAACTGTGGAGTGGTGAAAACACCAGATAACGTGTTTCTCGCATTAAATAGCTGGAAACGAGCGATCTCGATGATTAAGCATACTTCGGACAGATTTCTCACCAAGATTATCGCAGGAATTGCATATCTCAGCTTGAACCCCGACGAAATCCAAGATGTCGCCGGTTCTGCATATCAAACGCACTGTGGAGTGGTGAAAACACCAGAAAACTTGTTTTTTCGCATTAAATAGCTCGAAAAGAGCGATCTTGATGATTCTGCATACATCGGACAGAAGTCTCACCAAGATTATCGCAGAAAATGCATATTTCAGCTTGACACCCCACGAAAACCAAGATATCTCCGGTTCTGCATATCCAACGAACAGTGGTGTGGTGAAATCGCCAGAAAACGTGTTTCTCGCATTAAATAGCTCGATAAGAGCGATCCCGATGATTCTGCATACTTCGGACAGAAGTCTCACCAAGATTGTCGCAGAAAATGCAGATCTCAGCTTGAAACCCCAGGAAAACCAAGATATCTCCGGTTCTGCATATCCAACGAACAGAGGTGTGGTGAAAACCCCAGAAAACGTGTTTCTCGCATTAAATAGCTCGAAAAGAGCGCTCTCGATTTTTCTGCATACTTCGGACAGAAGTCTCAATAAGATTATTGCAGAAAATGCATATCTCAGCTTGAAACCCCACGAAAACCAAGATATCTCCGGTTTTGCATATCAAACGCACTGTGGGGTGGTGAAAACACCAGAAAACGTGTTTCTCGCATTAAGTAGCTCGAAAAGAGCGTTCTCGAAGATTCTGCATACTTCTGACAGAGGTCTCACCAATATTGTCGTAGAAAATGCATACCTCAGCTTGAAACCCGACCGAAACGAAGATACCTCCGGTTCTGCATGTCTAACGTACTGTGGAGTGGTGAATACACCACATAACGTGTTGCTCGCATTAAATAGTTCTAAAAGAGCGATATCGATGATTCTGCATACTTCGGACAGAAGTCTCACCAATATTATCGCAGAAAATGCATATCTCAGCTTGAAACCTCACGAACATCAAGATGTCGCCGGTTCTGCATATCAAACGCACTGTGGAGTGCTGAAAACACCAGATAACGTGTTTCTCGCATTAAATAGCTCGATAAGAGCGATCGCGATGATTCTGCATACTACGGACAGAAGTCTCACCAAGATTATCGCAGAAAATGCATATCTCAGCTTGAAACCACACGAAAACCAAATTATCTCCGGTTCTGCATATCAAACCAACTGTGGAGTAGTGAAAACACCAGATAACGTGTTTCTCGCATTAAATAGCTCGAAAAGTGTGATCTCGATGATTCTGCATACTTCTGTCTGAAGTCTCCCCAATATTATCGCACAAAATGCATATCTGAGCTTGAAACCCCACGAAAAGCAGGATATCGTTGGTTCTGCACATCATACGCATTGTGGAGTGGAGAAAACACCAGATAACGTGTTTCTCGCATTAAATAGCTCGAAACGAGCGATCTCGATGATTCAGCATACTTCGGACAGAAGTCTCACCAAGATTATCGCAGGAATTGCATATCTCAGCTTGAACCCCGACGAAATCCAAGATGTCGCCGGTTCTGCATATCAAACGCACTGTGGAGTGGTGAAAACCCCAGAAAACGTGTTTCTCGCATTAAATAGCTCGAAAAGTACGATTTCGATGACTCTGCATACTTCGGACAGAAGTCTCACCAATATTTTCGCAGAAAATGCATATCTCAGCTACAAACCCCACGAAAATCAAGATGTCGCCGGTTCTGCATATCAAACGCACTGTGGAGTGGTGAAAACAACCAGATAACGTGTTTCTCGCATTAAATAGCTCGAATAGAG
Organism: Anthophora plumipes; assembly: GCA_951804975.1. NCBI lineage: Eukaryota > Metazoa > Arthropoda > Insecta > Hymenoptera > Apidae > Anthophora > Anthophora plumipes. Next base: position 3,146,995 of record CATORF010000980.1, read on the forward strand.
CGATCTCGAAGATTCTGCATACTTCTGACAGAAGACTCACCAAGATTATCGCAGAAAATGTATGTCTCAGCTGGAAACCCCACGAAAACCAAGATATCGCCGGTTCTGCATATCAGACGCACTGTGGAGTGGTGAAAACGCCAGAAAACTTGTTTTTTCGCATTAAATATCTCGAAACGAGCGATCTAGATGATTCTGCAAACTTCTGACAGAAGTCTCACCAAGATTATCGTAGAAAATGCATATCTCAGCTTGAAACCCCACGAAAACCAAGATATCTCCGGTTCTGCATATCCAACGAACAGTGGTGTGGTGAAAACCCCAGAAAACGTGTTTCTCGCATTAAATAGCTCGAAAAGAGCGATCTCGGTGTTTCTGCATACTTCGGACAGAAGTCTCACCAAGATTATCGCAGAAAATGCATATCTCAGCTTGAAACCCCACGAAAGTCCAGATATCGCTGGTTCTACATATCAAACGCACTGCGGAGTGGTGAAAACACCAGATAACGTGTTTCTCGCATTAGATATCTCGAAAAAAGCGATCCCGATGATTCTGCATACTTCTGACAGAAGTCTCACCAAGATTATCGTAGAAAATGCATATCTCAGCTTGAACCCCGACGAAATCCAAGATGTAGCCGGTTCTGCATATCAAACGCACTGTGGAGTGGTGGAAACACCAGTTAACGTGTTTCTCGCATCAAATAGCTCGAAAAGAGCGATCTCGATGATTCTGCATACTTCGGACAGAAGTCTCACCAAGATTATCGTAAAAAATGCATATCTCAGCTTGAAACCCAACGAAAGCCAAGATATCGCTGGTTCTGCATATCAAACGCACTGTGGAGTGGTGAAAACCCCTGACAAGGTTTTTCTCGCATTAACTAGCTCGAAAAGAGCGATCTCGATGATTCAGCCTAATTCGGACAGAAGTCTCTCCGTGTTTATCGGAGAAAATGCATATCTCAGCTTGAAACCCCACGAAAACCAAGATATCGCTGGTTCTGCATATCAAACACACTGTGGAGTGCTGAAAACACCAGATAACGTTTTGTCGCGTTAAATAGCTCGAATAGAGCGATCTCGATGATTCTGCATACTTCGGACAGAACTCTCACCAAGATTATCGCTGAAAATGCACATCTGAGCTTGAAACCCCACGAAAACCAGGATATCGTCGGTTCTGCATATCACACGCACTGTGGAGTGGTGAAAACACCAGATAACGTGTTTCTCGCATTAAATAGCTGGAAACGAGCGATCTCGATGATTAAGCATACTTCGGACAGATTTCTCACCAAGATTATCGCAGGAATTGCATATCTCAGCTTGAACCCCGACGAAATCCAAGATGTCGCCGGTTCTGCATATCAAACGCACTGTGGAGTGGTGAAAACACCAGAAAACTTGTTTTTTCGCATTAAAAAGCTCGAAAAGAGCGATCTTGATGATTCTGCATACTTCGGACAGATGTTTCTCCAAGATTATCGTAGAAAATGCATATCTCAACTTGAAACCCGACGAAAACCAAACATCGCCGGTTCTGCATATCAAACCAACTGTGGAGTGGTGAAAACCCCAGAAAACGTGTTTCTCGCATTAAATAGCTCGAAAAGTACGATCTCGATGACTCTGCATACTTCGGACAGAAGTCTCACCAATATTTTCGCAGAAAATGCATATCTCAGCTAGAAACCCCACGAAAATAAAGATGTCGCCGGTTCTGCATATCAAACGCACTGTGGAGTGGTGAAAACAACCAGATAACGTGTTTCTCGCATTAAATAGCTCGAAACGAGCAATCTCGATGATTCTGCATACTTGTAACAGAAGTCTCACCATGATTATCGCAGAAAATGCATGACTCTGCTAGAAACTCCACGAAAACCAAGATATCTCCTGTTCTGCATATCCAACGAACTGTGGAATGGTGAAAACCCCAGAAAACGTGTTTCACGCATTAAATAGCTCGAAAAGTACGATCTCGATGACTCTGCATACTTCGGACAGAAGTCTCACCAAGATTATCGCAGAAAATGCACATCTGAGCTTGAAACCCCACGAAAACCAGGATATCGTCGGTTCTGCATATCATACGCACTGTGGAGTGGTTAAAACACCAGATAACGTGTTTCTCGCATTAACTAGCTCGAAAAGAGCGTTCTTGATGATTCTGCATACTTCTCATAGATGAAACACCAAGATTATCGCAGACAATGCATATTTCAGCTGGAAACCCCACGAAAACCAAGTTATCGGCGGTTCTACATATCAAACGCACTGTGGAGTGGTCAAAACACCAGATAACGTGTTGCTCGCATTAAATAGCTCTAAAAGAGCGATATCGATGATTCTGCATACTTCGGACAGAAGACTCACCATGATTATCGCAGAAAATGTATGTCTCAGCTGGAAACCCCACGAAAACCAAGATGTCGCCAGTTCTGCATATCAAACCCACTGTGGAGTGGTGAAAACACCGGATAACGTGTTTCTCGCATTAAATAGCTCGAAAAGATCGATCTCGATGATTCTGCATACATCGGACAGAAGTCTCACCAAGATTATCGTAGAAAATGCATATCTCAGCTTGAAACCCGACGAAATCCAAGATGTCGCCAGTTCTGCATATCAAACCCACTGTGGAGTGGTGAAAACACCGGATAACGTGTTTCTCGCATTAAATAGATCGAAATGTGCGATCTCGATGATTCTGCATACTTGTAACAGAAGTCTCACCATGATTATCGCAGAAAATGCATAACTCTGCTAGAAACTCCACGAAAACCAAGATATCTCCTGTTCTGCATATCCAACGAACTGTGGAATGGTGAAAACCCCAGAAAACGTGTTTCACGCATTAAATAGCTCGAAAAGTACGATCTCGATGACTCTGCATACTTCGGACAGAAGTCTCACCAAGATTATCGCAGAAAATGCACATCTGAGCTTGAAACCCCACGAAAACCAGGATATCGTCGGTTCTGCATATCATACGCACTGTGGAGTGGTTAAAACACCAGATAACGTGTTTCTCGCATTAACTAGCTCGAAAAGAGCGTTCTTGATGATTCTGCATACTTCTCATAGATGAAACACCAATATTATCGCAGAAAATGCATATTTCAGCTGGAAACCCCACGAAAACCAAGTTATCGGCGGTTCTACATATCAAACGCACTGTGGAGTGGTCAAAACACCAGATAACGTGTTGCTCGCATTAAATAGCTCTAAAAGAGCGATATCGATGATTCTGCATACTTCGGACAGAAGTCTCACCAATATTATCGCAGAAAATGCATATCTCAGCTTGAAACCTCACGAAAATCAAGATGTCGCCGGTTCTGCATATCAAGCGCACTGTGGAGTGCTGAAAACACCAGATAACGTGTTTCTCGCATTAAATAGCTCGAAAAGAGCGATATCGATGATTCTGCATACTTCGGACAGAAGTCTCACCAATATTATCGCACAAAATGCATATCTGAGCTTGAAACCCCACGAAAAGCAGGATATCGTTGGTTCTGCACATCATACGCACTGTGCAGTGGAGAAAACACCAGATAACGTGTTTCTCGCATTAAATAGCTCGAAACGAGCAATCTCGATGATTCAGCATACTTCGGACAGAAGTCTCACCAAGATTATCGCAGGAATTGCATATCTCAGCTTGAACCCCGACGAAATCCAAGATGTCGCCGGTTCTGCATATCAAACGCACTGTGGAGTGGTGAAAACACCAGAAAACTTGTTTTTTCGCATTAAATAGCTCGAAAAGAGCGATCTTGATGATTCTGCATACTTCGGACAGATGTTTCTCCAAGATTATCGTAGAAAATGCATATCTCAACTTGAAACCCGACGAAAACCAAACATCGCCGGTTCTGCATATCAAACCAACTGTGGAGTGGTGAAAACCCCAGAAAACGTATTTCTCGCATTAAATAGCTCGAAAAGTACGATCTCGATGACTCTGCATACTTCGGACAGAAGTCTCACCAATATTTTCGCAGAAAATGCATATCTCAGCTAGAAACCCCACGAAAATCAAGATGTCGCCGGTTCTGCATATCAAACGCACTGTGGAGTGGTGAAAACAACCAGATAACGTGTTTCTCGCATTAAATAGCTCGAATAGAGCGATCTCGAAGATTCTGCATACTTCTGACAGAAGACTCACCATGATTATCGCAGAAAATGTATGTCTCAGCTGGAAACCCCACGAAAACCAAGATGTTGCCAGTTCTGCATATCAAACCCACTGTGTTGTGGTGAAATCGCCAGAAAACGTGTTTCTCGCATTAAATAGCTCGATAAGAGCGATCCCGATGATTCTGCATACTTCGGACAGAAGTCTCACCAAGATTGTCGCAGAAAATGCATATCTCAGCTTGAAACCCCAGGAAAACCAAGATATCTCCGGATCTGCATATCCAACGAACTGTGGTGTGGTGAAAACCCCAGAAAACGTGATTCTCGCATTAAATAGCTCGATAAGAGCGATCCCGATGATTCTGCATACTTCGGACAGAAGTCTCACCAAGATTGTCGCCGAAAATGCATATCTCAGCTTGAAACCCCAGGAAAACCAAGATATCTCCGGTTTTGCATATCCAACGAACAGAGGTGTGGTGAAAACCCCAGAAAACGTGTTTCTCGCATTAAATAGCTCGAAAAGAGCGCTCTCGATTTTTCTGCATACCTCGGACAGAAGTCTCAACAAGATTATTGCAGAAAATGCATATCTCAGCTTGAAACCCCACGAAAACCAAGATATCTCCGGTTCTGCATATCCAACGAACTGTGGTGTGGTGAAAACCCCAGAAAACGTGATTCTCGCATTAAATAGCTCGAAAAGAGTGCTCTCGATGTTTCTGCATACTTCGGACAGAAGTCTCACCAAGATTATCGCAGAAAATGCATATCTCAGCTTGAAACTCCACGAAAACCCAGATATCGCTGGTTCTACATATCAAACGCACTGCGGAGTGGTGAAAACACCAGTTAACGTGTTTCTCGCATTAAATAGCTCGAAAAGAGCGATCTAGATGATTCTGCAAACTTCTGACAGAAGTCTCACCAAGATTATCGTAGAAAATGCATATCTCAGCTTGAAGCCCGACGAAATCCAAGATGTCGCCAGTTCTGCATATCAAACCCACTGTGGAGTGGTGAAAACACCGGATAACGTGTTTCTCGCATTAAATAGCTCGAAAAGAGCGATCTCGATGATTCTGCATACATCGGACATAAGTCTCACCAAGATTATCGCAGAAATTGCATATCTCAGCTTGAAACCCCACGAAAACCTAGATATCGCTGGTTCTGCATATCAAACGCACTGTGGAGTGCTGAAAACACCAGATATCCTGTTTCTCGCATTAAATAGCTCGAAAAGTGCGATCTCGATGATTCTGCATACTTCGGACAGAAGTCTCACCATGATTATCGTAAAAAATGCATATCTCAGCTTGAAATCCCACGAAAACCAAGATATCGCTGGTTCTGCATATCAAACGCACTGTGGAGTGGTGAAAACACCAGATAACGTGTTTCTCGCATTAAATAGATCGAAATGTGCGATCTCGATGATTCTGCATACTTCTAACAGAAGTCTCACCATGATTATCGCAGAAAATGCATTTCTCTGCTAGAAACCCCACGAAAACCAAGATATCTCCTGTTCTGCATATCCAACGAAATGTGGAGTGGTGAAAACCCCAGAAAACGTGTTTCTCGCATTAAATAGCTCGAAAAGAGCGATCCCGATGATTCTGCATACTTCTGACAGAAGTCTCACCATGATTATCGCAGAAAATGCATATCTCAACTTGATACCCTACGACAGCCAAGATGTAGCCGGTTCTGCATATTAAACGCACTGTGGAGTGGTGAAAACACCAGATAACTTGTTTCTCGCATTAACTAGCTCGAAAAGAGGGATCTCGATGATTCTGCATACTTCTGACAGAAGACTCACCAAGATTATCGCAGAAAATGCATATCTCAGCTGGAAACACCACGAAAATCAAGATATCATCGGTTCTGCATATCAAACGCACTGTGGAATGTTGAAAACACCAGAAAACTTGTTTTTTCGCATTAAATAGCTCGAAAAGAGCGATCTAGAAAATTCTGCATATTTCTGACTGAAGTCTCACCAAGATTATCGCAGAAAATGCATATCTCAGCTGGAAACCCCACGAAAACCAAGATATCGCCGGTTCTGCATATCAAACGCACTGTGGAGTGCTGAAAACACCAGATAACGTGTTTCTCGCATTAACCAGCTCGAAAAGAGCGTTCTCGATGATTAATCATACTTCGGACAGAAGTCTCACCAAGATTATCGCAGGAATTGCAAATCTCAGCTTGAACCCCGACGAAATCCAAGATGTCGCCGGATCTGCATATCAAACGCACTGTGGAGTGGTGAAAACAACCAGATAACGTGTTTCTCGCATTAAATAGCTCGAATAGAGCGATCTCGATGATTCTGCATACTTCTGACTGAAGTCTCACCAATATGATCGCAGAAAATGCATATCTCAGCTTGAAACCCGGCGAAAACCACGATGTCGCCGGTTCTGCATATCAAACGCACTGTGGCGTGGTGAAAACACCAGAAAACGTGTTTCTCGCATCAAATAGCTCGAAAAGAGCGATCTAGATGATTCTGCATACTTCTGACAGAAGTCTCACCAAGATTATCGTAAAAAATGCATATCTCAGCTTGAAACCCCACGAAAGCCAAGATATCGCTGGTTCTGCATATCAAACGAACTGTGGAGTGGTGAAAACACCGGATAAGGTTTTTCTCGCATTAACTAGCTCGAACAGAGCGATCTCGATGTTTCAGCATACTTCGGACAGAAGTCTCACCAAGATTACCGCAGAAAATGTATATCTCAGCTTGAAACCCCACGAAAACCAAGATATCGCCGGTTCTGCATATCATACGCACTGTGGAGTGGTGAAAACACCAGATAACGTGTTTCGCGCATTAAATAGCTCGAAACGAGCGATCTCGATGATTAAGCATACTTCGAACAGAAGTCTCACCAAGATTATCGTAAAAAATGCATATCTCAGCTTGAAACCCCACGAAAACCAAGATATCGCTGGTTCTGCATATCAAACGCACTGTGGAGTGGTGAAAACAACCATATAACGTGTTTCTCGCATTAAATATCTCGAAAAGAGCGATCTAGATGATTCTGCATACTCCTGACAGAAGACTCACCATGGTTATCGTAGAAAATGCATATCTCAGCTTGAAATCTCACGAAAATCAAGATGTCGCCTGTTCTGCATATCAAACGCACTGTGGAGTGGTGAAAACACCAGATAACGTGTTTCTCGCATTAAATAGCTCGAAAAGAGGGGTCTCGATGATTCTGCATCCTACTGACAGAAGACTCACCAATATTATAGCAGAAAATGCATATCTCAGCTTGAAAACTCACGAAAATCAAGATGTCGCCGGTTCTGCATATCAAACGCACTGTGGAGTCGTGAAACCAACCAGACAACGTGTTTCTCGCATTAAATAGCTCGAAAAGAGCGATCCCGATGATTCTGCATACTTCTGACAGAAGTCTCACCAAGATTATCGTTGAAAATGCATATCTCAGCTTGATACCCGACCTAAACCAAGATATCTCCTGTTCTGCATGTCAAACGTACTGTGGAGTGGTGAATACACCAGAAAACGTGTTTCTCGCATTAAATAGCTCGAAAAGAGCGATCCCGATGATTCTGCATACGTCTGACAGAAGTCTCACCAAGATTATCGTAGAAAATGCATATCTCAGCTTGAAACCCGACCGAAACCAAGATATATCCGGTTCTGCATGTCAAACGTACTGTGGGGTGGTGAATACACCAGAAAACGTGTTTCTCACATTAAATAGCTCGAAGAGAGCGATCTAGATGATTCTGCATACTTCTGACAGAAGACTCACCATGGTTATCGTAGAAAATGCATATCGCAGCTTGAAATCTCACGAAAATTAAGATGTCGCCTGTTCTGCATATCAAACGCACTGTGGAGTGGTGAAAACACCAGATAACGTGTCTCTCGCATTAAAAAGCTCGAAAAGAGGGGTCTCGATGATTCTGCATAGTACTGACAGAAGACTCACCAAGATTATCGACGAAAATGCATATCTCAGGTTGAAATCTCACGAAAATCAAGATGTCGCCGGTTCTGCATATCAAACGCACTGTGGAGTGGTGAAAACACCAGATAACGTGTTTCTCGCATTAAAGAGCTCGAAAAGAGGGATCTCGATGATTCTGCATACTTCTGACAGAAGACTCACCAAGATTATCACAGAAATTGCATATCTCAGCTGGAAACCCCACGAAAACCAAGATATCGCCGGTTCTGCATATCAGACGCACTATGGAGTGGTGAAAACATCAGAAAACGTGTATCTCGCATTAACTAGCTCGAAAAGAGCGTTCTCGATGATTCTGCATACTTCTCATAGATGAAACACCAAGATTATCGCAGAAAATGCATATTTCAGCTGGAAACCCCACGAAAACCAAGTTATCGGCGGCTCTACATATCAAACGCACTGTGGAGTGGTCAAAACAACCAGATAACGTGTTTCTCGCTTTAAATAGCTCGAAACGAGCGATCTAGATGATTCTGCATACTTCTGACTGAAGTCTCACCAATATGATCGCAGAAAATGCATATCTCAGCTTGAAACCCGACGAAAACCACGATGTCGCCGGTTCTGCATATCAAACGCACTGTGGCGTGGTGAAAACACCAGAAAACGTGTTTCTCGCATCAAATAGCTCGAAAAGAGCGATCTAGATGATTCTGCATACTTCTGACAGAAGACTCACCAAGATTATCGCAGAAAATGCATATCTCAGCTGGAAACCCCACGAAAACCAAGATATCGCCGGTTCTGCATATCAAACGCACTGTGGAGTGCTGAAAACACCAGATAACGTGTTTCTCGCATTAACTAGCTCGAAAAGAGCGTTCTCGATGATTAAGCATACTTCGGACAGAAGTCTCACCAAGATTATCGCAGGAATTGCAAATCTCAGCTTGAAACCCCACGAAAACCAAGATATCGCCGGTTCTGCATATCAAACCAACTGTGGAGTGGTGAAAACCCCAGATAACGTGTTTCTCGCATTAAATAGCTCGAAAAGAGCGATCCCGATGATTCTGCATACTTCTGACAGAAGTCTCACCAAGATTATCGTAGAAAATGCATATCGCAGCTTGAAACCCGACCGAAACCAAGATATATCCGGTTCTGCATGTCAAACGTACTGTGGGGTGGTGAATACACCAGAAAACGTGTTTCTCACATTAAATAGCTCGAAGAGAGCGATCTAGATGTTTCTGCATACTTCTGACAGAAGACTCACCATGGTTATCGTAGAAAATGCATATCGCAGCTTGAAATCTCACGAAAATTAAGATGTCGCCTGTTCTGCATATCAAACGCACTGTGGAGTGGTGAAAACACCAGATAACGTGTCTCTCGCATTAAATAGCTCGAAAAGAGGGGTCTCGATGATTCTGCATAGTACTGACAGAAGACTCACCAAGATTATCGACGAAAATGCATATCTCAGGTTGAAATCTCACGAAAATCAAGATGTCGCCGGTTCTGCATATCAAACGCACTGTGGAGTGGTGAAAACACCAGATAACGTGTTTCTCGCATTAAAGAGCTCGAAAAGAGGGATCTCGATGATTCTGCTTACTTCTGACTGAAGTCTCACCAATATGATCGCAGAAAATGCATATCTCAGCTTGAAACCCGACGAAAACCACGATGTCGCCGGTTCTGCATATCAAACGCACTGTGGCGTGGTGAAAACACCAGAAAACGTGTTTCTCGCATCAAATAGCTCGAAAAGAGCGATCTAGATGATTCTGCATACTTCTGACAGAAGACTCACCAAGATTATCGCAGAAAATGCATATCTCAGCTGGAAACCCCACGAAAACCAAGATATCGCCGGTTCTGCATATCAAACGCACTGTGGAGTGCTGAAAACACCAGATAACGTGTTTCTCGCATTAAAGAGCTCGAAAAGAGGGATCTCGATGATTAAGCATACTTCGGACAGAAGTCTCACCAAGATTATCGCAGGAATTGCAAATCTCAGCTTGAACCCCGACGAAATCCATGATGTCGCCGGATCTGCATATCAAACGCACTGTGGAGTGGTGAAAACACCAGTTAACGTGTTTCTCGCATAAAATAGCTCGAAAAGTGCGATCTTGATGATTCTGCATACTTCTGTCTGAAGTCTCTCCAATATTATCGCACAAAATGCATATCTGAGCTTGAAACCCCACGAAAACCAGGATATCGTCGGTTCTGCATATCAAACGCACTGTGGAGTGGTGAAAACACCAGATAACGTGTTTCTCGCATTAAAGAGCTCGAAAAGAGGGATCTCGATGATTCTGCATACTTCTAAATGAATTCTCACCAAGGTTATCGCAGAAAATGCATATCTCAGGTTGATACCCGACGAAAGCCAAGACGTCGCCGGTTCTGCATATCAAACGCACTGTGGAGAGGTGAAAACACCAGATAACGTGTTTCTCGCATTAAAGAGCTCGAAAAGAGGGATCTCGATGTTTCCGCTTACTTCTGATAGAAGTCTCACCAAGATTATCGCAGAAAACGCATATCTCAGCTTGAAACCCCACGAAAACCAAGATATCGCCGGTTCTGCATATCAAACCAACTGTGGAGTGGTGAAAACCCCAGATAACGTGTTTCTCGCATTAAATAGCTCGAAAAGTGCGATCTCGATGATTCTGCATACTTCGAACAGAAGTCTCAACAAGATTATCGCAGAAAATGCATATTTCAGCTTGAAACCCCACGAAAACCAAGATATCGCCGGTTCTGCATATCATACGCACTGTGGAGTGGTGAAAACCCCAGATAACGTGTTTCTCGCATTAAATAGCTCGAAAAGAGGGGTCTCGATGATTCTGCATCCTACTGACAGAAGACTCACCAATATTATAGCAGAAAATGCATATCTCATCTTGAAACCTCACGAAAATCAAGATGTCGCCGGTTCTGCATATCAAACGCACTGCGGAGTCGTGAAACCAACCAGACAACGTGTTTCTCGCATTAAATAGCTCGAAAAGAGCGATCCCGATGATTCTGCATACTTCTGACAGAAGTCTCACCAAGATTATCGTTGAAAATGCATATCTCAGCTTGATACCCGACCTAAACCAAGATATCTCCTGTTCTGCATGTCAAACGTACTGTGGAGTGGTGAATACACCAGAAAACGTGTTTCTCGCATTAAATAGCTCGAAAAGAGCGATCTAGATGATTCTACATACTTCTGACAGAAGACTCACCAAGATTATCGCAGAAAATGCATATCTCAGCTGGAAACACCACGAAAATCAAGATATCGCCGGTTCTGCATATAAAACGCGCTGTGGAATGTTGACAACACCAGAAAACTTGTTTTTTCGCATTAAATAGCTCGAAACGAGCGATCTCGATGATTCTGCATACTTCTGACTGAAGTCTCACCAAGAGTATCGCAGAGAATGCATATCTCAGCTGGAAACACCACGAAAATCTAGATATCGCCGGTTATGCATATCAAACGCACTGTGGAGTGGTGAAAACAACCATATAATGTGTTTCTCGCATTAAATAGCTCGAAAAGAGCGATCCCGATGATTCTGCATACTTCTGACAGAAGTCTCACCAAGATTATCGTAGAAAATGCATATCTCAGCTTGAAACCCGACCGAAACCAAGATATATCCGGTTCTGCATGTCAAACGTACTGTGGGGTGGTGAATACACCAGAAAACGTGTTTCTCACATTAAATAGCTCGAAGAGAGCGATCTAGATGATTCTGCATACTTCTGACAGAAGACTCACCATGGTTATCGTAGAAAATGCATATCGCAGCTTGAAATCTCACGAAAATTAAGATGTCGCCTGTTCTGCATATCAAACGCACTGTGGAGTGGTGAAAACACCAGATAACGTGTCTCTCGCATTAAATAGCTCGAAAAGAGGGGTCTCGATGATTCTGCATAGTACTGACAGAAGACTCACCAAGATTATCGACGAAAATGCATATCTCAGGTTGAAATCTCACGAAAATCAAGATGTCGCCGGTTCTGCATATCAAACGCACTGTGGAGTGGTGAAAACACCAGATAACTTGTTTCTCGTATTAAAGAGCTCGAAAAGAGGGATCTCGATGATTCTGCTTACTTCTGATAGAAGTCTCACCAAGATTATCGCAGAAAACGCATATCTCAGCTTGAAACCCCACGAAAGCCAAGATATCGCTGGTTCTGCATATCAAACGCACTGTGGAGTGGTGAAAACACCGGATAAGGTTTTTCTCGCATTAACTAGCTCGAAAAGAGCGATCTCGATGATCCTGCATACTTCTGACTGAAGTCTCACCAAGATTATCGCAGAAAATGCATATCTCAGGTTGATACCCGACGAAAGCCAAGATGTCGCCGGTTCTGCGTATCAAACGCACTGTGGAGAGGTGAAAACACCAGATAACGTGTTTCTCGCATTAAAGAGCTCGAAACGAGCGATCTCGATGATTAAGCATACTTCGAACAGAAGTCTCACCAAGATTATCGTAAAAAATGCATATCTCAGCTTGAAACCCCACGAAAACCAAGATATCGCTGGTTCTGCATATCAAACGCACTGTGGAGTGGTGAAAACAACCATATAACGTGTTTCTCGCATTAAATAGCTCGAAAAGAGCGATCTAGATGATTCTGCATACTCCTGACAGAAGACTCACCATGGTTATCGTAGAAAATGCATATCTCAGCTTGAAATCTCACGAAAATCAAGATGTCGCCTGTTCTGCATATCAAACGCACTGTGGAGTGGTGAAAACACCAGATAACGTGTTTCTCGCATTAAATAGCTCGAAAAGAGGGGTCTCGATGATTCTGCATCCTACTGACAGAAGACTCACCAATATTATAGCAGAAAATGCATATCTCATCTTGAAACCTCACGAAAATCAAGATGTCGCCGGTTCTGCATATCAAACGCACTGTGGAGTCGTGAAACCAACCAGACAACGTGTTTCTCGCATTAAATAGCTCGAAAAGAGCGATCCCGATGATTCTGCATACTTCTGACAGAAGTCTCACCAAGATTATCGTTGAAAATGCATATCTCAGCTTGATACCCGACCTAAACCAAGATATCCCCTGTTCTGCATGTCAAACGTACTGTGGAGTGGTGAATACACCAGAAAACGTGTTTCTCGCATTAAATAGCTCGAAAAGAGCGATCTAGATGATTCTACATACTTCTGACAGAAGACTCACCAAGATTATCGCAGAAAATGCATATCTCAGCTGGAAACACCACGAAAATCAAGATATCGCCGGTTCTGCATATAAAACGCGCTGTGGAATGTTGACAACACCAGAAAACTTGTTTTTTCGCATTAAATAGCTCGAAACGAGCGATCTCGATAATTCTGCATACTTCTGACTGAAGTCTCACCAAGAGTATCGCAGAGAATGCATATCTCAGCTGGAAACACCACGAAAATCTAGATATCGCCGGTTATGCATATCAAACGCACTGTGGAGTGGTGAAAACAACCATATAATGTGTTTCTTGCATTAAATAGCTCGAAAAGAGCGATCCCGATGATTCTGCATACTTCTGACAGAAGTCTCACCAAGATTATCGTAGAAAATGCATATCTCAGCTTGAAACCCGACCGAAACCAAGATATATCCGGTTCTGCATGTCAAACGTACTGTGGGGTGGTGAATACACCAGAAAACGTGTTTCTCACATTAAATAGCTCGAAGAGAGCGATCTAGATGATTCTGCATACTTCTGACAGAAGACTCACCATGGTTATCGTAGAAAATGCATATCGCAGCTTGAAATCTCACGAAAATTAAGATGTCGCCTGTTCTGCATATCAAACGCACTGTGGAGTGGTGAAAACACCAGATAACGTGTCTCTCGCATTAACTAGCTCGAAAAGAGGGGTCTCGATGATTCTGCATAGTACTGACAGAAGACTCACCAAGATTATCGACGAAAATGCATATCTCAGGTTGAAATCTCACGAAAATCAAGATGTCGCCGGTTCTGCATATCAAACGCACTGTGGAGTGGTGAAAACACCAGATAACGTGTTTCTCGTATTAAAGAGCTCGAAAAGAGGGATCTCGATGATTCTGCTTACTTCTGATAGAAGTCTCACCAAGATTATCGCAGAAAACGCATATCTCAGCTTGAAACCCCACGAAAACCAAGATATCGCCGGTTCTGCATATCAAACCAACTGTGGAGTGGTGAAAACTCCAGATAACGTGTTTCTCGCAGTAACTAGCTCGAAAAGAGCGATCTCGACGATTCAGCATACTTCGGACAGAAGTCTCACCAAGATTATCGTAAAAAATGCATATCTCAGCTTGAAACCCCACGAAAGCCAAGATATCGCTGGTTCTGCATATCAAACGCACTGTGGAGTGGTGAAAACACCGGATAAGGTTTTTCTCGCATTAACTAGCTCGAAAAGAGCGATCTCGATGATTCTGCATACTTCTGACTGAAGTCTCACCAAGATTATCGCAGAAAATGCATATCTCAGGTTGATACCCGACGAAAGCCAAGATGTCGCCGGTTCTGCGTATCAAACGCACTGTGGAGAGGTGAAAACACCAGATAACGTGTTTCTGGCATTAAAGAGCTCGAAAAGAGGGATCTCGATGTTTCCGCTTACTTCTGATAGAATTCTCACCAAGATTATCGCAGAAAACGCATATCTCAGCTTGAAACCCCACGAAAACCAAGATATCGCCGGTTCTGCATATCAAACCAACTGTGGAGTGGTGAAAACCCCAGATAACGTGTTTCTCGCATTATATAGCTCGAAAAGTGCGTTCTCGATGATTCTGCATACTTCTCATAGATGAAACACCAAGATTATCGCAGAAAATGCATATTTCAGCTGGAAACCCCACGAAAACCAAGTTATCGGCGGCTCTACATATCAAACGCACTGTGGAGTGGTCAAAACAACCAGATAACGTGTTTCTCGCTTTAAATAGCTCGAAACGAGCGATCTAGATGATTCTGCATACTTCTGACTGAAGTCTCACCAATATGATCGCAGAAAATGCATATCTCAGCTTGAAACCCGACGAAAACCACGATGTCGCCGGTTCTGCATATCAAACGCACTGTGGCGTGGTGAAAACACCAGAAAACGAGTTTCTCGCATCAAATAGCTCGAAAAGAGCGATCTAGATGATTCTGCATCCTACTGACAGAAGGCTCACCAATATTATAGCAGAAAATGCATATCTCAGCTTGAAACCTCACGAAAATCAAGATGTCGCCGGTTCTGCATATCAAACGCACTGTGGAGTGGTGAAAACCCCAGATAACGTGTTTCTCGCATTATATAGCTCGAAACGAGCGATCTAGATGATTCTGCATACTTCTGACTGAAGTCTCACCAAGATTATCGCAGAAAATGCATATCTCAGGTTGATACCCGACGAAAGCCAAGATGTCGCCGGTTCTGCGTATCAAACGCACTGTGGAGAGGTGAAAACACCAGATAACGTGTTTCTGGCATTAAAGAGCTCGAAAAGAGGGATCTCGATGTTTCCGCTTACTTCTGATAGAATTCTCACCAAGATTATCGCAGAAAACGCATATCTCAGCTTGAAACCCCACGAAAACCAAGATATCGCCGGTTCTGCATATCAAACCAACTGTGGAGTGGTGAAAACCCCAGATAACGTGTTTCTCGCATTATATAGCTCGAAAAGTGCGTTCTCGATGATTCTGCATACTTCTCATAGATGAAACACCAAGATTATCGTTGAAAATGCATATCTCAGCTTGATACCCGACCTAAACCAAGATATCTCCTGTTCTGCATGTCAAACGTACTGTGGAGTGGTGAATACACCAGAAAACGTGTTTCTCGCATTAAATAGCTCGAAAAGAGCGATCCCGATGATTCTGCATACGTCTGACAGAAGTCTCACCAAGATTATCGCAGAAAATGCATATCTCAGCTTGAAACCCGACCGAAACCAAGATATATCCGGTTCTGCATGTCAAACGTACTGTGGGGTGGTGAATACACCAGAAAACGTGTTTCTCACATTAAATAGCTCGAAGAGAGCGATCTAGATGATTCTGCATACTTCTGACAGAAGACTCACCATGGTTATCGTAGAAAATGCATATCGCAGCTTGAAATCTCACGAAAATTAAGATGTCGCCTGTTCTGCATATCTAACGCACTGTGGAGTGGTGAAAACACCAGATAACGTGTCTCTCGCATTAAATAGCTCGAAAAGAGGGGTCTCGATGATTCTGCATAGTACTGACAGAAGACTCACCAAGATTATCGACGAAAATGCATATCTCAGGTTGAAATCTCACGAAAATCAAGATGTCGCCGGTTCTGCATATCAAACGCACTGTGGTGTGGTGAATACACCAGATAACGTGTTTCTTGCACTAACTAGCTCGAAAAGAGCGATCTCGATGATTCAGCATACTTCGGACAGGAGTCTCACCAAGATTATCGTAAAAAATGCATATCTCAGCTTGAAACCCCACGAAAGCCAAGATATCGCTGGTTCTGCATATCAAACGAATTGTGGAGTGGTGAAAACACCGGATAAGGTTTTTCTCGCATTAACTAGCACGAAAAGAGCGATCTCGATGTTTCAGCATACTTCGGACAGAAGTCTCACCAAGATTACCGCAGAAACTGTATATCTCAGCTTGAAACCCCACGAAAACCAAGATATCGCCGGTTCTGCATATCATACGCACTGTGGAGTGGTGAAAACACCAGATAACGTGTTTCGCGCATTAAATAGCTCGAAACGAGCGATCTCGATGATTAAGCATACTTCGAACAGAAGTCTCACCAAGATTATCGTAAAAAATGCATATCTCAGCTTGAAACCCCACGCAAACCAAGATATCGCTGGTTCTGCATATCAAACGCACTGTGGAGTGGTGAAAACAACCATGTAACGTGTTTCTCGCATTAAATAGCTCGAAAAGAGCGATCTAGATGATTCTGCATACTCCTGACAGAAGACTCACCATGGTTATCGTAGAAAATGCATATCTCAGCTTGAAATCTCACGAAAATCAAGATGTCGCCTGTTCTGCATATCAAACGCACTGTGGAGTGTTGAATACACCAGAAAACGTGTTTCTCGCATTAAATAGCTCGAAAAGAGCGATCCCGATGATTCTGCATACTTCTGACAGGAGTCTCACCAAGATTATCGTAGAAAATGCATATCTCAGCTTGAAACCCGACCGAAACCAAGATATATCCGGTTCTGCATGTCAAACGTACTGTGGGGTGGTGAATACACCAGAAAACGTGTTTCTCACATTAAATAGCTCGAAGAGAGCGATCTAGATGATTCTGCATACTTCTGACAGAAGACTCACCATGGTTATCGTAGAAAATGCATATCGCAGCTTGAAATCTCACGAAAATTAAGATGTCGCCTGTTCTGCATATCAAACGCACTGTGGAGTGGTGAAAACACCAGATAACGTGTCTCTCGCATTAAATAGCTCGAAAAGAGGGGTCTCGATGATTCTGCATAGTACTGACAGAAGACTCACCAAGATTATCGACGAAAATGCATATCTCAGGTTGAAATCTCACGAAAATCAAGATGTCGCCGGTTCTGCATATCAAACGCACTGTGGAGTGGTGAAAACGTCAGATAATGTGTTTCTCGCATTAAAGAGCTCGAAAAGAGGGATCTCGATGATTCTGCATACTTCTGACAGAAGACTCACCAAGATTATCACAGAAATTGCATATCTCAGCTGGAAACCACACGAAAACCAAGATATCGCCGGTTCTGCATATCAGACGCACTATGGAGTGGTGAAAACATCAGAAAACGTGTATCTCGCATTAACTAGCTCGAAAAGAGCGTTCTCGATGATTCTGCATACTTCTCATAGATGAAACACCAAGATTATCGCAGAAAATGCATATTTCAGCTGGAAACCCCACGAAAACCAAGTTATCGGCGGCTCTACATATCAAACGCACTGTGGAGTGGTCAAAACAACCAGATAACGTGTTTCTCGCTTTAAATAGCTCGAAACGAGCGATCTAGATGATTCTGCATACTTCTGACTGAAGTCTCACCAAGAGTATCGCAGAGAATGCATATCTCACCTGGAAACACCACGAAAATCTAGATATCGCCGGTTATGCATATCAAACGCACTGTGGAGTGGTGAAAACAACCATATAATGTGTTTCTCGCATTAAATAGCTCGAAAAGAGCGATCCCGATGATTCTGCATACTTCTGACAGAAGTCTCACCAAGATTATCGTAGAAAATGCATATCTCAGCTTGAAACCCGACCGAAACCAAGATATATCCGGTTCTGCATGTCAAACGTACTGTGGGGTGGTGAATACACCAGAAAACGTGTTTCTCACATTAAATAGCTCGAAGAGAGCGATCTAGATGATTCTGCATACTTCTGACAGAAGACTCACCATGGTTATCGTAGAAAATGCATATCGCAGCTTGAAATCTCACGAAAATTAAGATGTCGCCTGTTCTGCATATCAAACGCACTGTGGAGTGGTGAAAACACCAGATAACGTGTCTCTCGCATTAAATAGCTCGAAAAGAGGGGTCTCGATGATTCTGCATAGTACTGACAGAAGACTCACCAAGATTATCGACGAAAATGCATATCTCAGGTTGAAACCCGACGAAAGCCAAGATGTCGCCGGTTCTGCATATCAAACGCACTGTGGAGTGGTGAAAATACCAGATAACGTGTTTCTCGCATTAAAGAGCTCGAAAAGAGGGATCTCGATGATTCTGCTTACTTCTGATAGAAGTCTCACCAAGATAATCGCAGAAAACGCATATCTCAGCTTGAAACCCCACGAAAACCAAGATATCGCCGGTTCTGCATATCAAACCTACTGTGGAGTGGTGAAAACTCCAGATATCGTGTTTCTCGCATTAAATAGCTCGAAACGAGCGATCTCGATGATTAAGCATACTTCGGACAGAAGTCTCACCAAGATTATCGTAAAAAATGCATATTTCAGCTTGAAACCCCACGAAAACCAAGATATCTACTGTTCTGCATATCAAACGCACTGTGGTGTGGTCAAAACACCAGATAACGTGTTTCTCGCACTAACTAGCTCGAAAAGAGCGATCTCGATGATTCAGCATACTACGGAAAGAAGTCTCACCAAGATTATCGTAAAAAATGCATATCTCAGCTTGAAAACCCACGAAAGCCAAGATATCGCTGGTTCTGCATATCAAACGAACTGTGGAGTGGTGAAAACACCGGATAAGGTTTTTCTCGCATTAACTAGCTCGAAAAGAGCGATCTCGATGTTTCAGCATACTTCGGACAGAAGTCTCACCAAGATTATCGCAGAAAATGTATATCTCAGCTTGAAACCCCACGAAAACCAAGATATCGCCGGTTCTGCATATCATACGCACTGTGGAGTGCTGAAAACACCAGATAACGTGTTTCTCGCATTAAATAGCTCGAAACGAGCGATCTCGATGATTAAGCATACTTCGAACAGAAGTCTCACCAAGATTATCGTAAAAAATGCATATCTCAGCTTGAACCCCACGAAAACCAAGATATCGCTGGTTCTGCATGTCAAACGAACTGTCGAGTGGTGAAAACACCAGATAACGTTTTCCTCGCATTAAATAGCTCGAAAAGAAGGATCTCGATGATTCTGCATACTTCTGACTGAAGTCTCACCAAGATTATCGCAGAAAATGCATATCTCAGGTTGATACCCGACGAAGCCAAGATGTCGCCGGTTCTGCATATCAAACGCACTGTGGAGAGGTGAAAACACCAGATAACGTGTTTCTCGCATTAAAGAGCTCGAAAAGAGGGATCTCGATGATTCTGCTTACTTCTGATAGAAGTCTCACCAAGATTATCGTAGAAAACGCATATCTCAGCTTGAAACCCCACGAAAACCAAGATATCGCCGGATCTGCATATCAAACCAACTGTGGAGTGGTGAAAATTACAGATATCGTGTTTCTCGCACTAACTAGCTCGAAAAGAGCGATCTCGATGATTCAGCATACTTCGGACAGAAGTCTCACCAAGATTATCGCAGAAAATGCATATCTCAGCTTGAAACCCTACGAAAACCAAGATTTCGCCGGTTCTGCATATCATACGCACTGTGGAGTGGTGAAAACTCCAGATATCGTGTTTCTCGCATTAAATAGCTCGAAACGAGCGATCTCGATGATTAAGCATACTTCGGACAGAAGTCTCTCCAAGATTATCGTAAAAAATGCATATCTCAGCTTGAAACCCCACGAAAACCCAGATATCGCCGGTTCTGCATATCAATGCAACTGTGGAGTTGTGAAAACACCAGACAACGTGTTTCTCGCATTAAATAGCTCGAAAAGAGCGATCTAGATGATTCTGCATACTTCGGACAGAAGTCTCACCAAGATTATCGCAGAAAATGCATATCTCACCTTGAAACCTCACGAAAATCAAGATGACGCCGGTTCTGCATATCAAACGCACTGTGGAGTGGTGAAAACAACCAGATAACGAGTTTCTCGCATTAAATAGCTCGAAAAGAGCGATCCCGATGATTCTGCATACTTCTGACAGAAGTCTCACCAAGATTATCGTAGAAAATGCATATCCCAGCTTGATACCCGACGAAAGCCAAGATGTCGCCGGTTCTGCATATCAAACGCACTGTGGAGTGGTGAAAACACCAGATAACGTGTTTGTCGCATTAAACAGCTCGAAAAGAGCGATCTAGATGATTCTGCATAATTCGGACAGAAGTCTCACCGAGATTATCGCAGAAAATGCATATCTCACCTTGAAACCCCACGAAAACCAAGATATCGCTGGTTCTGCATATCAAACGCACTGTGGAGTGCTGAAAGCACCAGATAACGTGTTTGCCGCATTAAGTAGCACGAAACGAGCGATCTAGATGATTCTGCATACTTCTGACTGAAGTCTCACCAATATTATCGCAAAAAATGCATATCTCAGTTTGAACCCCGACTAAAGCCAAGATGTCGCCCGTTCTGCATATCAAACGCACTGTGGAGTGGTGAAAACACCAGATAACGTGTTTGTCGCATTAAACAGCTCGAAAAGAGCGATCTAGATGATTCTGCATAATTCGGACAGAAGTCTCACCGAGATTATCGCAGAAAATGCATATCTCACCTTGAAACCCCACGAAAACCAAGATATCGCTGGTTCTGCATATCAAACGCACTGTGGAGTGCTGAAAGCACCAGATAACGTGTTTGCCGCATTAAGTAGCACGAAACGAGCGATCTAGATGATTCTGCATACTTCTGACTGAAGTCTCACCAATATTATCGCAAAAAATGCATATCTCAGTTTGAACCCCGACTAAAGCCAAGATGTCGCCCGTTCTGCATATCAAACGCACTGTGGAGTGGTGAAAACACCATATAACGTGTTTCTCGCGTTAAATAGCTCGACAAGAGCGATCTAGATGATTCTGCATACTTCTGACTGAAGTCTCACCAATATTATCGCAGAAAATGCATATCTCAGCTAGAAACGTCACGAAAATCAAGATGTCGCCGGTTCTGCATATCAAACGCACCGTGGAGTGGTGAAAACAACCAGACAACGTATTTCTCGCATTAAATAGCTCGAAAAGAGCGATCCCGATGATTCTGCATACTTCTGACAGAAGTCTCACCAAGATTATCGTAGAAAATGCATATCCCAGCGTGATACCCGACGAAAGCCAAGATGTCGCCGGTTCTGCATATCAAACGCACTGTGGAGTGGTGAAAACACCAGATAACGTGTTTGTCGCATTAAACAGCTCGAAAAGAGCGATCTAGATGATTCTGCATAATTCGGACAGAAGTCTCACCGAGATTATCGCAGAAAATGCATATCTCACCTTGAAACCCCACGAAAACCAAGATATCGCTGGTTCTGCATATCAAACGCACTGTGGAGTGCTGAAAGCACCAGATAACGTGTTTGCCGCATTAAGTAGCACGAAACGAGCGATCTAGATGATTCTGCATACTTCTGACTGAAGTCTCACCAATATTATCGCAAAAAATGCATATCTCAGTTTGAACCCCGACTAAAGCCAAGATGTCGCCCGTTCTGCATATCAAACGCACTGTGGAGTGGTGAAAACACCATATAACGTGTTTCTCGCGTTAAATAGCTCGACAAGAGCGATCTAGATGATTCTGCATACTTCTGACTGAAGTCTCACCAATATTATCGCAGAAAATGCATATCTCAGCTAGAAACGTCACGAAAATCAAGATGTCGCCGGTTCTGCATATCAAACGCACCGTGGAGTGGTGAAAACAACCAGACAACGTATTTCTCGCATTAAATAGCTCGAAACGAGAGATCTAGATGATCCTGCATACTTCTGACTGAACTCTCACCAATATTATCGCAGAAAATGCATATCTCAGCTTGAAACCTCACGAAAATCAAGATGGCGCCGGTTCCGCATATGAAACGCACTGTGGAGTGGTCAATACACCAGATAACGTGTTTCTCCATTAAATAGCTCGAAAAGAGCGATCTCGATGATTCTGCAAACTTCTGACTGATGTGTCACCAAGATTATCGCAGAAAATGCATATCTCAGCTTGATGCCCGACGACAGCCATGATGTCGCCGGTTTTTTGTTATATCAAACGCACTGTGGAGTGGTGAAAACACCAGATAACGTGTTTCTCGCATTAAATAGCTAGAAACGAGCGATCACGATGATTAAGCATACTTCGGGCAGAAGTCTCACCAAGATTATCGTAAAAAATGCATATCTCAGCTTGAAACCCCACGAAAACCAAGATATCGCTGGTTCTGCATATCAAACGCACTGTGGAATGCTGAAAGCACCAGATAACGTGTTTGCCGCATTAATTAGCACGAAACGAGCGATCTAGATGATTCTGCATACTTCTGACTGAAGTCTCACCAATATTATCATAAGAAATGCATATCTCAGTTTGAACCCCGACTAAAGCCAAGATGTCGCCGGTTCTGCATATCAAACGCTCTGTGGAGTGGTGAATACAACAGAAAACGTGTTTCTCGCATTAAATGGCTCGAAAAGTGCAATCTAGATGATTCTGCATCCTTCTGACAGAAGACTCACCAAGATTATCGCAGAAAATGCATATCTCAGCTGGAAACACCACGAAAATCAAGATATCGCCAGTTCTGCATATCAAACGCACTGTGGAATGTTGAAAACACCGGGAAACTTGTTTTTTTGCATTAAATAGCTCGACAAGAGCGATCTAGATGATTCTGCATACTTCTGAATGAAGTCTCACCACGATTATCGCAGAAAATGCATATCTCAGCTGGAAACCCCACGAAAACCAAGACATCGCCGGTTCTGCATATCAGACGCACTTTGGAGTGGTGAAAACACCAGAAAACGTGTTACTCGCATTAACTAGCTCAAAAAGTGCGTTCTGGATGGTTCTGCATACTTCTCATTGATGAAACACAAAGATTATCGCAGAAAATGCATATCTCAGCTTGATGCCCGACGACAGCCATGATGTCGCCGGTTCTGCATATCAAACGCACTGTGGAGTGGTGAAAACACCAGATATCGTGTTTCTCGCATTAAATAGCTCGAAAAGAGCGTTCTGGATGATTCTGCATACTTCTCATTGATGAAACACAAAGATTATCGCAGAAAATGCATATTTCAGTTGGAAACCCCACGAAAACCAAGTTATCGGCGGCTCTACATATCAAACGCACTGTGGAGTGGTCAAAACACCAGAAAACTTGTTTTTTCGCATTAAATAGCTCGAAACGAACGATCTAGATGATTCTGCATACTTCTGACTGAAGTCTCACCAATATTATCGCAGAAAATGCATATCTCAGCTAGAAACGTCACGAAAATCAAGATGTCGCCGGTTCTGCATATCAAACGCACTGTGGAGTGGTGAAAACAACCAGATAACGTGTTTCTCGCATTAAATAGCTCGAATAGAGCGATCTCGATGATTCTGCATACTGCTGACAGAAGACTCACCAAGATTATCGCAGAAAATGCATATCTCAGCTGGAAACACCACGAAAATCAAGATGACGCTGGTTCTGCATATCAAACGCACAGTGGAGTGGTGAAAACAACCAGACAACGTGTTTCTCGCATTAAATAGCTCGAAACGAGCGATCTAGATGATCCTGCATACTTCTGACTGAACTCTCACCAATATTATCGCAGAAAATGCATATCTCAGCTTGAAACCTCACGAAAATCAAGATGGCGCCGGTTCCGCATATCAAACGCACTGTGGAGTGGTCAATACACCAGATAACGTGTTTCTCCATTAAATAGCTCGAAAAGAGCGATATCGATGATTCTGCAAACTTCTGTCTGATGTCTCACCAAGATTATCGCAGAAAATGCATATCTCAGCTTGATGCCCGACGACAGCCATGATGTCGCCGGTTCTGCATATCAAACGCACTGTGGAGTGGTGAAAACACCAGATAACGTGTTTCTCGCATTAAATAGCTAGAAACGAGCGATCACGATGATTAAGCATACTTCGGGCAGAAGTCTCACCAAGATTATCGTAAAAAATGCATATCTCAGCTTGAAACCCCACGAAATCCAAGATATCGCTGGTTCTTCATATCAAACGCACTGTGGAGTGCTGAAAGCACCAGATAACGTGTTTGCCGCATTAATTAGCACGAAACGAGCGATCTAGATGATTCTGCATACTTCTGACTGAAGTCTCACCAATATTATCGCAAAAAATGCATATCTCAGTTTGAACCCCGACTAAAGCCAAGATGTCGCCGGTTCTGCATATCAAACGTACTGTGGAGTGGTGAAAACACCATATAACGTGTTTCTCGCGTTAAATAGCTCGACAAGAGCGATCTAGACGATTCTGCATACTTCTGACTGAAGTCTCACCAAGATTATCGCAGAAAATGCATATCTCAGCTTGAATCCCGAACGTAACCAAGATATCTGTGGTTCTGCATGTCAAACGCACTCTGGAGTGGCGAAAACACCAGATAACGTGTTTCTCGAATTAAGTAGCTCGAAAAGAGCGATCTCGATGATTCTGCATACTTCTGACAGAAGTCTCACCAAGATAATCGCAGAAAATGCATATCTCACCTTGAAACCTCACGAAAATCAAGATGGCGCCGGTTCCGCATATCAAACGCACTGTGGAGTGGTCAATACACCAGATAACGTGTTTCTCCATTAAATAGCTCGAAAAGAGCGATCTCGATGATTCTGCATACTTCTGACTGATGTCTCACCAAGATTATCGCAGAAAATGCATATCTCAGATTGAAACCCCACGAAAACCAAGATATCGCCGGTTCTGCATATCATACGCACTGTGGAGTGGTGAAAACACCAGATAACGTGTTTCTCGCATTAAATAGCTCGAAACGAGCGATCTCGATGATTAAGCATACTTCGGACAGGAGTCTCACCAAGATTATCGTAAAAAATGCATATCTCAGCTTGAAACCCCACGAAATCCAAGATATCGCTGGTTCTGCATATCAAACGCACTGTGGAGTGCTGAAAGCACCAGATAACGTGTTTGCCGCATTTATTAGCACGAAACGAGCGATCTAGATGATTCTGCATACTTCTGACTGAAGTCTCACCAATATTATCGCAAAAAATGCATATCTCAGTTTGAACCCCGACTAAAGCCAAGATGTCGCCGGTTCTGCATATCAAACGCACTGTGGAGTGGTGAAAACACCATATAACGTGTTTCTCGCGTTAAATAGCTCGACAAGAGCGATCTAGACGATTCTGCATACTTCTGACTGAAGTCTCACCAAGATTATCGCAGAAAATGCATATCTCAGCTTGAATCCCGAACGTAACCAAGATATCTGCGGTTCTGCATGTCAAACGCACTGTGGAGTGGCGAAAACACCAGATAACGTGTTTCTCGAATTAAGTAGCTCGAAAAGAGAGATCTCGATGATTCTGCATACTTCTGACAGAAGTCTCACCAAGATAATCGCAGAAAATGCATATCTCACCTTGAAACCTCACGAAAATCAAGTTGACGCCGGTTCTGCATATCAAACGCACCGTGGAGTGGTGAAAACAACCAGACAACGTGTTTCTCGCATTAAATAGCTCGAAACGAGCGATCTAGATGATCCTGCATACTTCTGACTGAACTCTCACCAATATTATCGCAGAAAATGCATATCTCAGGTTGAAACCTCACGAAAATCAAGATGGCGCCGGTTCCGCATATCAAACGCACTGTGGAGTGGTCAATACACCAGATAACGTGTTTCTCCATTAAATAGCTCGAAAAGAGCGATATCGATGATTCTGCAAACTTCTGACTGATGTCTCACCAAGATTACCGCAGAAAATGCATATCTCAGCTTGATGCCCGACGACAGCCATGATGTCGCCGGTTCTGCATATCAAACGCACTGTGGAGTGGTGAAAACACCAGATAACGTGTTTCTCGCATTAAATAGCTAGAAACGAGCGATCACGATGATTAAGCATACTTCGGGCAGAAGTCTCACCAAGATTATCGTAAAAAATGCATATCTCAGCTTGAAACCCCACGAAATCCAAGATATCGCTGGTTCTTCATATCAAACGCACTGTGGAGTGCTAAAAGCACCAGATAACGTGTTTGCCGCATTAATTAGCACGAAACGAGCGATCTAGATGATTCTGCATACCTCTGACTGAAGTCTCACCAATATTATCGCAAAAAATGCATATCTCAGTTTGAACCCCGACTAAAGCCAAGATGTCGCCGGTTCTGCATATCAAACGCACTGTGGAGTGGTGAAAACACCATATAACGTGTTTCTCGCGTTAAATAGCTCGACAAGAGCGATCTAGACGATTCTGCATACTTCTGACTGAAGTCTCACCAAGATTATCGCAGAAAATGCATATCTCAGCTTGAATCCCGAACGTAACCAAGATATCTGCGGTTCTGCATGTCAAACGCACTGCGGAGTGGCGAAAACACCAGATAACGTGTTTCTCGAATTAAGTAGCTCGAAAAGAGCGATCTCGATGATTCTGCATACTTCTGACAGAAGTCTCACCAAGATTATCGTAGAAAATGCATATCCCAGCTTGATACCCGACGAAAGCCAAGATGTCGCCGGTTCTGCATATCAAACGCACTGTGGAGTGGTGAAAACACCAGATAACGTGTTTCTCGCATTAAACAGCTCGAAAAGAGCGTACTCGATGCTTCTGCATACTTCTGACAGAAGAATCACCAAGATTATCGCAGAAAATGCATGTCTCAGCTTGAAACCCGACCGAAACCAAGATATCTTCGGTTCTGCATGTCAAACGTACTGTGGAGTGGTGAATACACCAGAAAACGTGTTTCTCGCTTTAAGTAGCTCGAAAAGAGCGTTCTCGATGATTCTGCATACTTCTGACTGATGTCTCACCACTATTATCGCAGAAAATGCATATCTCAGCTGGAAACACCACGAATATCAAGATATCGCCGGTTCTGCATATCAAACGCTCTGTGGAGTGGTGAATACACCAGAAAACGTGTTTCTCGCATTAAATGGCTCGAAAAGTGCAATCTAGATGATTCTGCATACTTCTGACAGAAGACTCACTAAGATTATCGCAGATAATGCATATCTCAGCTGGAAACACCACGAAAATCAAGATATCGCCAGTTCTGCATATCAAACGCACTGTGGAATGTTGAAAACACCGGGAAACTTGTTTTTTTGCATTAAGTAGCTCGACAAGAGCGATCTAGATGATTCTGCATACTTCTGAATGAAGTCTCACCACGATTATCTCAGAAAATGCATATCTCAGCTGGAAACCCCACGAAAACCAAGATATCGCCGGTTCTGCATATCAGACGCACTGTGGAGTGGTGAAAACACCAGAAAACGTGTTACTCGCATTAACTAGCTCGAAAAGTGCGTTCTGGATGGTTCTGCATACTTCTCATTGATGAAACAAAAAGATTATCGCAGAAAATGCATATCTCAGCTTGATGCCCGACGACAGCCATGATGTCGCCGGTTCTGCATATCAAACGCACTGTGGAGTGGTGAAAACACCAGATAACGTGTTTCTCGCATTAAATAGCTCGAAAAGAGCGTTCTGGATGATTCTGCATACTTCTCATTGATGAAACACAAAGATTATCGCAGAAAATGCATATTTCAGTTGGAAACCCCACGAAAACCAAGATATCGTCGGTTCTGCATATCAGACGCACTGTGGAGTGGTGAAAACACCAGAAAACGTGTTACTCGCATTAACTAGCTCGAAAAGAGCGTTCTGCATGATTCTGCATACTTCTCATTGATGAAACACAAAGAATATCGCAGAAAATGCATATTTCAGCTGGAAACCCCACGAAAACCAAGTTATCGGCGGCTATACATATCAAACGCACTGTGGAGTGGTCAAAACACCAGAAAACTTGTTTTTTCGCATTAAATAGCTCGAAACGAACGATCTAGATGATTCTGCATACTTCTGACTGAAGTCTCACCAATATTATCGCAGAAAATGCATATCTCAGCTAGAAACGTCACGAAAATCAAGATGTCGCCGGTTCTGCATATCAAACGCACCGTGGAGTGGTGAAAACAACCAGACAACGTGTTTCTCGCATTAAATAGCTCGAAACGAGCGATCTAGATGATCCTGCATACTTCTGACTGAACTCTCACCAATATTATCGCAGAAAATGCATATCTCAGCTTGAAACCTCACGAAAATCAAGATGGCGCCGGTTCCGCATATCAAACGCACTGTGGAGTGGTGAAAACACCAGATAACGTGTTTCTCGCATTAAATAGCTAGAAACGAGCGATCACGATGATTAAGCATACTTCGGGCAGAAGTCTCACCAAGATTATCGTAAAAAATGCATATCTCAGCTTGAAACCCCACGAAAACCAAACATCGCCGGTTCTGCATGTCAAACCTACTGTGGAGTGGTGAAAACACCAGAAAACGTGTTTCTCGCATTAAATAGCTCGAAACGAGCGATCTAGATGATCCTGCATACTTCTGACTGAACTCTCACCACTATTATCGCAGAAAATGCATATCTCAGCTGGAAACACCACGAATATCAAGATATCGCCGGTTCTGCATATCAAACGCTCTGTGGAGTGGTGAATACACCAGAAAACGTGTTTCTCGCATTAAATGGCTCGAAAAGTGCAATCTAGATGATTCTGCATACTTCTGACAGAAGACTCACCAAGATTATCGCAGAAAATGCAAATCTCAGCTGGAAACACCACGAAAATCAAGATATCGCCAGTTCTGCATATCAAACGCACTGTGGAATGTTGAAAACACCGGGAAACTTGTTTTTTTGCATTAAATAGCTCGACAAGAGCGATCTAGATGATTCTGCATACTTCTGAATGAAGTCTCACCAATATTATCGCAGAAAATGCATATCTCAGCTAGAAACGTCACGAAAATCAAGATGTCGCCGGTTCTGCATGTCAAACGTACTGTGGAGTGGTGAATACACCAGAAAACGTGTTTCTCGCATTAAGTAGCTCGAAAAGAGCGATCTCGATGATTCTGCTTACTTCGGACAGAAGTCTCACCAAGATTATCGTAGAAAATGCATATCTCAGCTTGAAACCCGAAGAAAACCAAACATCGCCGGTTCTGCATGTCAAACCTACTGTGGAGTGGTGAAAACACCAGAAAACGTGTTTCTCGCATTAAATAGCTCGAAACGAGCGATCTAGATGATCCTGCATACTTCTGACTGAACTCTCACCAATATTATCGCAGAAAATGCATATCTCAGCTTGAAACCTCACGAAAATCAAGATGGCGCCGGTTCCGCATATCAAAGGCACTGTGGAGTGGTCAATACACCAGATAACGTGTTTCTCGCATTAAATAGGTCGAATAGAGCGATCTCGATGATTCTGCATACTGCTGACAGAAGACTCACCAAGATTATCGAAGAAAATGCATATCTCAGCTGGAAACACCACGAATATCAAGATATCGCCGGTTCTGCATATCAAACGCTCTGTGGAGTGGTGAATACACCAGAAAACGTGTTTCACGCATTAAATGGCTCGAAAAGTGCAATCTAGATGATTCTGCATACTTCTGACAGAAGACTCACCAAGATTATCGCAGAAAATGCAAATCTCAGCTGGAAACACCACGAAAATCAAGATATCGCCAGTTCTGCATATCAAACGCACTGTGGAATGTTGAAAACACCGGGAAACTTTTTTTTTGCATTAAATAGCTCGACAAGAGCGATCTAGATGATTCTGCATACTTCTGAATGAAGTCTCACCAATATTATCGCAGAAAATGCATATCTCAGCTAGAAACGTCACGAAAATCAAGATGTCGCCGGTTCTGCATATCAAACGCACTGTGGAGTGGTGAAAACACCAGAAAACGTGTTTCTCGCATTAAATAGCTCGAAACGAGCGATCTAGATGATCCTGCATACTTCTGACTGAACTCTCACCAATATTATCGCAGAAAATGCATATCTCAGCTTGAAACCTCACGAAAATCAAGATGGCGCCGGTTCCGCATATCAAAGGCACTGTGGAGTGGTCAATACACCAGATGACGTGTTTCTCGCATTAAATAGCTCGAATAGAGCGATCTCGATGATTCTGCATACTGCTGACAGAAGACTCACCAAGATTATCGAAGAAAATGCATATCTCATCTGGAAACACCACGAAAATCAAGATATCGCCGGTTCTGCATATCAAACGCACCGTGGAGTGGTGAAAACAACCAGACAACGTGTTTCTCGCATTAAATAGCTCGAACCGAGCGATCTAGATGATCCTGCATACTTCTGACTGAACTCTCACCAATATTATCGCAGAAAATGCATATCTCAGCTTGAAACCTCACGAAAATCAAGATGGCGCCGGTTCCGCATATCAAACGCACTGTGGAGTGGTCAATACACCAGATAACGTGTTTCTCCATTAAATAGCTCGAAAAGAGCGATCTCGATGATTCTGCATACTTCTGACTGATGTCTCATCAAGATTACCGCAGAAAATGCATATCTCAGCTTGATGCCCGACGACAGCCATGATGTCGCCGGTTCTGCATATCAAACGCACTGTGGAGTGGTGAAAACACCAGATAACGTGTTTCTCGAATTAAATAGCTCGAAACGAGCGATCTAGATGATCCTGCATACTTCTGACTGAACTTTCACCAATATTATCGCAGAAAATGCATATCTCAGCTTGAAACCTCACGAAAATCAAGCTGGCGCCGGTTCCGCATATCAAACGCACTGTGGAGTGGTCAATACACCAGATAACGTGTTTCTCCATTAAATAGCTCGAAAAGAGCGATCTCGATGATTCTGCATACTTCTGACTGATGTCTTACCAACATTATCGCAGAAAATGCATACCTCAGCTTGATGCCCGACG
Organism: Anthophora plumipes; assembly: GCA_951804975.1. Lineage (NCBI taxonomy): Eukaryota > Metazoa > Arthropoda > Insecta > Hymenoptera > Apidae > Anthophora > Anthophora plumipes. The sequence goes on from CATORF010000980.1 coordinate 3,178,603, forward strand.
ACAGCCATGATGTCGCCGGTTCTGCATATCAAACGCACTGTGGAGTGGTGAAAACACCAGATAACGTGTTTCTCGCATTAAATAGCTAGAAACGAGCGATCTAGATGATTCTGCATACTTCTGACTGAAGTCTCACCAATATTATCGCAGAAAATGCATATCTCAGCTTGTACCCCGACGAAACCCAAGATGTCGCCGGTTCTGCATATCAAACGCACTGAGGAGCGGTGAAAACACCAGAAAACGTGTTTCTCGCATTAAGCAGCTCGAAACGAGCGATCTAGATGATTCTGCATACTTCTGACTGATGTCTCACCAAGATTAATGCAGAAAATGCATATCTCAGCTTGAAACCCGACGAAAGCCAAGATGTCGCCGGTTCTGCATATCAAACGCACTGTGGAGTGGTGAAAACACCAGATAACGTGTTTGTCGCATTAAATAGCTCGAAAAGTGCAATCTAGATGATTCTGCATACTTCTGACAGAAGACTCACCAAGATTATCGCAGAAAATGCATATCTCAGCTGGAAACACCACGAATATCAAGATATCGCCGGTTCTGCATATCAAACGCTCTGTGGAGTGATGAATACACCAGAAAACGTGTTTCTCGCATTAAATAGCTCGAAAAGAGCGATCTCGATGATTCTGCATACTTCGGACAGCAGTCTCACCAAGATTATCGCAGAAAATGCATATCTCAGCTGGAAACACCACGAAAATCAAGATATCGCCGGTTCTGCATATTAAACGCACTGTGGAGTGGTGAAAACACCAGATAACGTGTTTCTCGCATTAAATAGCTAGAAACGAGCGATCTAGATGATTCTGCATACTGCTGACAGAAGACCTACCATGATAATCGCAGAAAATGCATATCTCAGCTGGAAACACCACGAATATCAAGATATCGCCAGTTCTGCATATCAGACGCTCTGTGGAGTGGTGAATACACCAGAAAATGTGTTTCTCGCATTAAATAACTCGAAAAGTGCAATCTAGATGATTCTGCATACTTCTGACAGAAGACTCACCAATATTATCGCAGAAAATGCATTTCTCAGCTCGAACCCCGACGAAACCCAAGATGTCGCCGGTTCTGCATATCAAACGCACCGTGGAGTGGTGAAAACAACCAGACAACGTGTTTCTCGCATTAAATAGCTCGAAACGAGCGATCTAGATGATCCTGCATACTTCTGACTGAACTCTCACCAATATTATCGCAGAAAATGCATATCTCAGCTTGAAACCTCACGAAAATCAAGATGGCGCCGGTTCCGCATATCAAACGCACTGTGGAGTGGTCAATACACCAGATAACGTGTTTCTCCATTAAATAGCTCGAAAAGAGCGATCTCGATGATTCTGCATACTTCTGACTGATGTCTCACCAAGATTATCGCAGAAAATGCATATCTCAGCTTGATGCCCGACGACAGCCATGATGTCGCCGGTTCTGCATATCAAACGCACTGTGGAGTGGTGAAAACACCAGATAACGGGTTTTTCTCGCATTAAATAGCTAGAAACGAGCGATCACGATGATTAAGCATACTTCGGGCAGAAGTCTCACCAAGATTATCGTAAAAAATGCATATCTCAGCTTGAAACCCCACGAAAACCAAGATATCGCTGGTTCTGCATATCATACGCACTGTGGAGTGCTGAAAGCACCAGATAACGTGTTTGCCGCATTAAATAGCTCGAATAGAGCGATCTCGATGATTCTGCATACTTCGGACAGAAGTCTCACCAAGATAATCGCAGAAAATGTATATCTCACCTTGAAACCTCACGAAAATCAAGATGACGCCGGTTCTGCATATCAAACGCACTGTGGAGTGGTGAAAACAACCAGATAACGAGTTTCTCGCATTAAATAGCTCGAAAAGAGCGATCCCGATGATTCTGCATACTTCTGACTGATGTCTCACCACTATTATCGCAGAAAATGCATATCTCAGCTGGAAACACCACGAATATCAAGATATCGCCGGTTCTGCATATCAAACGCTCTGTGGAGTGGTGAATACACCAGAAAACGTGTTTCTCGCATTAAATGGCTCGAAAAGTGCAATCTAGATGATTCTGCATACTTCTGACAGAAGACTCACCAAGATTATCGCAGAAAATGCAAATCTCAGCTGGATACACCACGAAAATCAAGATATCGCCAGTTCTGCATATCAAACGCACTGTGGAATGTTGAAAACACCGGGAAACTTGTTTTTTTTTATTAAATAGCTCAACAAGAGCGATCTAGATGATTCTGCATACTTCTGAATGAAGTCTCACCAATATTATCGCAGAAAATGCATATCTCAGCTAGAAACGTCACGAAAATCAAGATGTCGCCGGTTCTGCATATCAAACGCACTGTGGAGTGGTGAAAACAACCAGATAACGTGTTTCTCGCATTAAGTAGCTCGAAAAAAGCGTTCTCGAAGATTCTGCATACTACTGACAGAAGTCTCACCAAGATTATCGTAGAAAAGCATATCTCAGCTTGAAACCCGACCGAAACCAGGATATCTCCGGTTCTGCATGTCAAACGTACTGTGGAGTGGTGAATACACCAGAAAACGTGTTTCTCGCATTAAGTAGCTCGGAAAGAGCGATCTCGATGATTCTGCTTACTTCGGACAGAAGTCTCACCAAGATTATCGTAGAAAATGCATATCTCAGCTTGAAACCCGACGAAAACCAAACATCGCCGGTTCTGCATGTCAAACGTACTGTGGAGTGGTGAAAACACCAGAAAACGTGTTTCTCGCATTAAATAGCTCGAAACGGGCGATCTAGATGATCCTGCATACTTCTGACTGAACTCTCACCAATATTATCGCAGAAAATGCATATCTCAGCTTGAAACCTCACGAAAATCAAGATGGCGCCGGTTCCGCATATCAAAGGCACTGTCGAGTGGTCAATACACCAGATAACGTGTTTCTCGCATTAAATAGCTCGAATAGAGCGATCTCGATGATTCTGCATACTGCTGACAGAAGACTCACCAAGATTATCGAAGAAAATGCATATCTCAGCTGGAAACACCACGAAAATCAAGATATCGCCGGTTCTGCATATCAAACGCAACGTGGAGTGGTGAAAACAACCAGACAACGTGTTTCTCGCATTAAATAGCTCGAACCGAGCGATCTAGATGATCCTGCATACTTCTGACTGAACTCTCACCAATATTATCGCAGAAAATGCATATCTCAGCTTGAAACCTCACGAAAATCAAGATGGCGCCGGTTCCGCATATCAAACGCACTGTGGAGTGGTCAATACACCAGATAACGTGTTTCTCCATTAAATAGCTCGAAAAGAGCGATCTCGATGATTCTGCATACTGCTGACAGAAGACTCACCAAGATTATCGAAGAAAATGCATATCTCAGCTGGAAACACCACGAAAATCAAGATATCGCCGGTTCTGCATATCAAACGCACCGTGGAGTGGTGAAAACAACCAGACAACGTGTTTCTCGCATTAAATAGCTCGAACCGAGCGATCTAGATGATCCTGCATACTTCTGACTGAACTCTCACCAATATTATCGCAGAAAATGCATATCTCAGCTTGAAACCTCACGAAAATCAAGATGGCGCCGGTTCCGCATATCAAACGCACTGTGGAGTGGTCAATACACCAGATAACGTGTTTCTCCATTAAATAGCTCGAAAAGAGCGATCTCGATGATTCTGCATACTTCTGACTGATGTCTCATCAAGATTACCGCAGAAAATGCATATCTCAGCTTGAAACCTCACGAAAATCAAGATGGCGCCGGTTCCGCATATCAAACGCACTGTGGAGTGGTCAATACACCAGATAACGTGTTTCTCCATTAAATAGCTCGAAAAGAGCGATCTCGATGATTCTGCATACTTCTAACAGAAGTCTCACCAAGGTTATCGCAGAAAATGCATATCTCAGCTTGAAACCTCACGAAAATCAAGATGGCGCCGGTTCCGCATATCAAACGCACTGTGGAGTGGTCAATACACCAGATAACGTGTTTCTCGCATTAAATAGCTCGAATAGAGCGTCCTCGAAGATTCTGCATACTTCTGACAGATTCTCTCCAAGATTATCGTACAAAATGCATATCTCAGCCTGAAACCCGACCAAAACCAAGATATCTCCGGTTCTGCATGTCAAACGTACTGTGGAGTGGTGAATACACCAGAAAACGTGTTTCTCGCATTAAATAGCTCGAAAAGAGCGATCTCGATTATTCATCATACTTCTGACTGAAGTCTCACCAAGATTATCGCAGAAAATGCATATCTCAGCTTGAAACCCGACCGAAACCAAGATATCTCCGGTTCTGCATATCAAACGCACTGTGGAGTGGCCAAAACACCAGATAACGTGCTGCTCGCATTAAATAGCTCGAAAAGAGCGATATCGATGATTCTGCATACTTCTGACAGAAGTCGCACCAAGATTATCGCAGAAAATGCATATTTCAGCTGGAAACATCACGAAAATCAAGATGTCGCCGGTTCTGCATATCAGACGCACTGTGGAGTTGTGAAAACACCAGAACACGTGTTACTCACATTAACTAGCTCGAAAAGAGCGTTCTCAATGATTCTACATACTTCTCATAGATGAAACACAAAGGTTATCGCAGACAATGCTTATTTCAGCTGGAAACCCCACGAAAACCAAGTTATCGGCGGCTCTACATATCAAACGCACTGTGGAGTGGTCAAAACACCAGAAAACTTGTTTTTTCGCATTAAATAGCTCGAAACGAGCGATCTAGATGATTCTGCATACTTCTGACTGAAGTCTCACCAATATCATCGCAGAAATCGCATATCTCAGGTTGAAACCTCACGAAAATCAAGATGTCGCCGGTTCTGCATATCAAACGCACTGTGGAGTAGTGAAAACAACCAGATAACGTGTTTCTCGCATTAAATAGCTCGAATAGAGCGATCTCGATGATTCTGCATACTTCTGACAGAAGACTCACCAAGATTATCGTAGAAAATGCATATCTCAGCTGGAAACCCTACGAAAACCAAGATATCGCTGGTACTGCATATCAAACGCACTGTGGAGTGGGGAAAACACCAGATAACGTGTTTCTCGCATTAAATAGCACGAAAAGAGCGATCTCGATGATTAAGCATACTTCGGACAGAAGTCTCATCAACATTATCGCAGAAAATGCATATCTGAACTTGAAACCCCACGAAAACCAAGATATCGCTGGTTCTGCATATCAAACGCACTGTGGAGTGGTGAAAACAACCAGATAACGTGTTTCTCGCATTAAATAGCTCGAAACGTGCGATCTAGATGATTCTGCATTCTTCTGACAGAAGACTCACCAAGATTATCGCAGAAAATGCATATCTCAGCTGGAAACCCCACGAAAACCAAGATATCGCCGGTTCTGCATATCAGACGCACCGTGGAGTGGTGAAAACACCAGAAAACGTGTTACTCGCATTAACTAGCTCGAAAAGAGCGTTCTGGATGATACTGCATACTTCTCATAGATGAAACACAAAGATTATCGCAGAAAATGCATATTTCAGCTGGAAACCCCACGAAAACCAAGTTATCGGCGGCTCTACATATCAAACGCACTGTGGAGTGGTGAAAACACCAGAAAACGTGTTACTCGCATTAACTAGCTCGAAAAGAGCGTTCTGGATGATACTGCATCCTTCTCATAGATGAAACACAAAGATTATCGCAGAAAATGCATATTTCAGCTGGAAACCCCACGAAAACCAAGATATCTCCGTTTCTGCAAGTCAAACGTACTGTGGAGTGGTCAATACAGCAGAAAACGTGTTTCTCGAATTAAATAGCTCGAGAAGACCGATCTAGATGATTCTGCATACTTCTGACTGAAGTCTCACCAAGATTATCGCAGGAAATGCATATCTCAGATGGAAACCCCACGAAAGCCAAGATATCGCTGGTTCTGCATATCAAACGCACTGTGGAGTGGTGAATACACCAGAAAACGTGTTTCTCGCATTAAATAGCTCGAAAAGAGCGATCTAGATGATTCTGCATACTTCTGACTGAAGTCTCACCAAGATTATCGCAAGAAATGCATATCTCAGATGGAAACCCCACGAAAACCAAGTTATCGGCGGCTCTACATATCAAACGCTCTGTGGAGTGGTCAAAACACCAGAAAACTTGCTTTTCGCATTAAATAGCTCGAAACGAGCGATCTAGATGATTCTGCATACTTCTGACTGACGTCTCACCAATTTTATCGCAGAAAATGCATATCTCAGCTTGAAACCCGGCCGAAACCAAGATATCTCCGTTTCTGCAAGTCAAGCGTACTGTGGAGTGGTCAATACAGCAGAAAACGTGTTTCTCGAATTAAATAGCTCGAGAAGAACGATATAGATGATTCTGCATACTTCTGACAGAAGACTCACCAAGATTATCGTAGAAAATGCATATCTCAGCTGGAAACCCTACGAAAACCAAGATATCGCTGGTACTGCATATCAAACGCACTGTGGAGTGGTGAAAACACCAGATAACGTGTTTCTCGCATTAAATAGCTCGAAAAGAGCGATCTCGATGATTCTGCATACTTCGGACAGAAGTCTCACCAAGATTATCGCAGAAAATGCATATCTCAGCTTTAAACCCCACGAAAACCAAGATATCTCCGGTTCTGCATATCCAACGAACTGTGGTGTGGTGAAAACCCCAGTAAACGTGTTTCTCGCATTAAATAGCTCGAAAAGAGCGCTCTCGATGTTTTTGCATACTTCGGACAGAAGTCTCACCAAGATTACCGCAGAAAATGCATATCTGAGCTTGAAACCCCACGAAAACCAAGATATCGTCGGTTCTGCATATCATACGCACTGTGGAGTGGTGAAAACACCGGATAACGTTTTGTCGCATTAAATAGCTCGAGCAGAGCTATCTCGATGATTCTGCTTACTTCGGACAGAAGTCTCACCAAGATTATCCTAAAAAATTCATATCTCAGCTTGAAACCCCACGAAAACCAAGATATCGCTGGTACTGCATATCAAACGCTCTGTGGAGTGGTGAAAACCCCAGAAAACGTGTTTCTCGCATTAAATAGCTCGAAAAGTACGATCTCGATGACTCTGCCTGCATACTTCGGACAGAAGCCTCGCCAAGATTATCGCAGAAAAAGCATATCTGAGCTTGAAACCCCACGAAAACCAGTATATCGTCGGTTCTGCATATCATACGCACTGTGGAGTGGTGAAAACACCAGATAACGTGTTTCTCGCATTAAATACCTCGAATAGAGCGATCTCGATGATTATGCATACTTCGGACAGAAGTCTCACCAAGATTATCGTAAAAAGTGCATATCTCAGCTTGAAACCCCACGAAAACCAGGATATCGTCGGTTCTGCATATCATACGCACTGTGGAGTGGTGAAAACACCAGATAACGTGTTTCTCGCATTAAATACCTCGAATAGAGCGATCTCGATGATTATGCATACTTCGGACAGAAGTCTCACCAAGATTATCGTAAAAAGTGCATATCTCAGCTTGAAACCCCACGAAAACAGAGATATCGCTGGTTCTGCATATCAAACGCACTGTGGAGTGCTGAAAACACCAGATAACGTTTTGTCGCATTAAATAGTTCGAATAGAGCGATCTCGATGATTCTGCATACTTCGGACAGATGTCTCACCAAGATTATCGTAAAAAATGCATATCTCAGCTTGAAACCCCACGAAAACCAAGATATCGCTGGTACTGCATATCAAACGCACTGTGGAGTGGTGAAAACACCAGATAAGGTTTTTCTCGCATTAACTAGCTCGAAAAGTGCGATCTCGATGATTCAGCATACTTCGGACAGAAGTCTCTCCAAGTTTATCGCAGAAAATGCATATCTCAGCTTGAAACCCCTCGAAACCCAAGATATCACCTGTTCTGCATATCCAACGAACTGTGGAGTGGTGAAAACCCCAGAAAACGTGTTTCTCGCATTAAATAGCTCGAAAAGAGCGATCTCGATGATTCTGCACACTTCGGACTGTAGTCTCACCATGATTATCGTAAAAAATGCATATCTCAGCTTGAAACCCCACGAACACCAAGATATCGCTGGTTCTGCATATCAAACGCTCTGTGGAGTGGTGAAAACACCAGATAACGTGTTTCTCGCATTAAATAGGTCGAAAAGTGCGATCTCGATGTTTCTGCATACTTCGGACAGAGGTCTCACCAAGATTATCGCAGAAAATGCATATCTCAGCTTGAACCCCCACGAAAACCAAACATCGCCTGTTCTGCATATCAAACCAACTGTGGAGTGGTGAAAACACCAGACAACGTGTTTCTCGCATTAAATTGATTGAAAAGTGCGATCTCGATGATTCTGCATACTTCTAACAGATGTCTCACCATGATTATCGCAGAAAATGCATATCTCTGCTAGAAACCCCACGAAAACCAAGATATCTCCTGTTCTGCATATCCAACGAACTGTGGAGTGGTGAAAACCCCAGAAAACGTGTTTCTCGCATTAAATAGCTCGAAAATAGCGATCCCGATGATTCTGCATACTTCTGACAGAACTCTCACCAAGATTATGGTAGAAAATGCATATCTCAGCTTGATACCCTACGACAGCCAAGATGTCGCCGGTTCTGCATATCAAACGCACTGTGGAGTGGTGAAAACACCCGATAACGTGTTTCTCGCATTAACTAGCTCGAAAAGAGCGACCTCGATGATTCTGCATACTTCTGACAGAAGACTCACCAAGATTATCGCAGAAAATGCATATCTCAGCTGGAAACACCACGAAAATCAAGATGTCGTCCGTTCTGCATATCAAACGCACTGTGGAGTGGTGAAAACAACCAGATATCGTGTTTCCCGCATTAAGTTGCTCGAAAAGAGCGATCTCGAAGATTCTGCATACTTCTGACAAAAGACTCACCATGATTATCGCTGAAAATGCATATCTCAGCTTGAAACCCCTCGAAAACCAAGATATCACCTGTTCTGCATATCCAACGAACTGTGGAGTGGTGAAAACCCCAGAAAACGTGTTTCTCGCATAAAATGGCTCGAAAAGTACGATCTCGATGAATCTGCATACTTCGGACAGAAGTCTCACCTAGATTATCGCAGACAATGCATATCTCTGCTTGAAACCCCACGAAAGCCAAGATGTCGCCGGTTCTGCATATCAAACGCACCGTGGAGTCGTGAAAACACCAGATAACGTGTTTCTCGCATTAAATAGCTCGAAAATAGCGATCTAGATGATTCAGCATACTTCGGACAGAAGTCTCACCAAGATTATCCTAGAAAATGCATATCTCAGCTTGAAACCCCACGAAAACCAAGATATCGATGGTACTGCATATCAAACGCTCTGTGGAGTGGTGGAAACACCAGATAACGTGTTTCTCGCATTAAATAGCTCGAAAAGAGCGATCTCGATGATTCTGCATACTTCGGACAGAAGTCTCACCAAGATTATCGTAAAAAGTGCATATCTCAGCTTGAAACCCCACGAAAACCAAGATATCACCTGTTCTGCATATCCAACGAACTGTGGTGTGGTGAAAACCCCAGAAAACGTGTTTCTCGCATTAAATAGCTCGAAAAGTACGATCTCGATGACTCTGCATACTTCGGACAGAAGCCTCGCCAAGATTATCGCAGAAAAAGCATATCTGAGCTTGAAACCCCACGAAAACCAGGATATCGTCGGTTCTGCATATCATACGCACTGTGGAGTGGTGAAAACACCAGATAACGTGTTTCTCGCATTAAATACCTCGAATAGAGCGATCTCGATGATTATGCATACTTCGGACAGAAGTCTCACCAAGATTATCGTAAAAAGTGCATATCTCAGCTTGAAACCCCACGAAAACAGAGATATCGCTGGTTCTGCATATCAAACGCACTGTGGAGTGCTGAAAACACCAGATAACGTTTTGTCGCATTAAATAGTTCGAATAGAGCGATCTCGATGATTCTGCATACTTCGGACAGATGTCTCACCAAGATTATCGTAAAAAATGCATATCTCAGCTTGAAACCCCACGAAAACCAAGATATCGCTGGTACTGCATATCAAACGCACTGTGGAGTGGTGAAAACACCAGATAAGGTTTTTCTCGCATTAACTAGCTTGAAAAGTGCGATCTCGATGATTCAGCATACTTCGGACAGAAGTCTCTCCAAGTTTATCGCAGAAAATGCATATCTCAGCTTGAAACCCCTCGAAACCCAAGATATCACCTGTTCTGCATATCCAACGAACTGTGGAGTGGTGAAAACCCCAGAAAACGTGTTTCTCGCATTAAATAGCTCGAAAAGAGCGATCTCGATGATTCTGCACACTTCGGACTGTAGTCTCACCATGATTATCGTAAAAAATGCATATCTCAGCTTGAAACCCCACGAACACCAAGATATCGCTGGTTCTGCATATCAAACGCTCTGTGGAGTGGTGAAAACACCAGATAACGTGTTTCTCGCATTAAATAGGTCGAAAAGAGCGATCTCGATGTTTCTGCATACTTCGGACAGAAGTCTCTCCAAGTTTATCGCAGAAAATGCATATCTCAGCTTGAAACCCCTCGAAAACCAAGATATCACCTGTTCTGCATATCCAACGAACTGTGGAGTGGTGAAAACCCCAGAAAACGTGTTTCTCGCATAAAATGGCTCGAAAAGTACGATCTCGATGAATCTGCATACTTCGGACAGAAGTCTCACCTAGATTATCGCAGACAATGCATATCTCAGCTTGAAACCCCACGAAAGCCAAGATGTCGCCGGTTCTGCATATCAAACGCACCGTGGAGTCGTGAAAACACCAGATAACGTGTTTCTCGCATTAAATAGCTCGAAAAGAGCGATCTAGATGATTCAGCATACTTCGGACAGAGGTCTCACCAAGATTATCGCAGAAAATGCATATCTCAGCTTGAACCCGCACGAAAACCCAGATATCGCCGGTTCTGCATATCAAACGCACTGTGGGGTGGTGAAAACACCAGATAAGGTTTTTCTCGGATTAACTAGCTCGAAAAGTGCGATCTCGATGATTCAGCATACTTCGGACAGAAGTCTCTCCAAGTTTATCGCAGAAAATGCATATCTCAGCTTGAAACCCCTCGAAAACCAAGATATCACCTGTTCTGCATATCCAACGAACTGTGGAGTGGTGAAAACCCCAGAAAACGTGTTTCTCGCATAAAATGGCTCGAAAAGTACGATCTCGATGAATCTGCATACTTCGGACAGAAGTCTCACCTAGATTATCGCAGACAATGCATATCTCAGCTTGAAACCCCACGAAAGCCAAGATATCGCTGGTTCTGCATATAAAACGCACTGTGGAGTGCTGGAAACACCAGATAACGTGTTTCTCACATTAAATAGCTCGAATAGAGCGATCTCGATGATTAAGCATACTTCGGACAGAAGTCTCACCAAGATTATCGTAAAAAATGCATATCTCAGCTTGAAACCCCACGAAAACCAAGATATCGCTGGTACTGCATATCAAAGGCACTGTGTAGTGGTGAAAAAACCAGATAACGCGTTTCTCGCAATAAATAGCTCGAAAAGAGCGATCTCGATGATTCTGCATACTTCGGACAGAAGTCTCACCAAGATTATCGTAAAAAATGCATATCTCAGCTAGAAACCCCACGAAAACCAAGATATCTCCTGTTCTGCATATCCAACGAACTGTGGAGTGGTGAAAACCCCAGAAAACGTGTTTCTCGCATTAACTAGCTCGAAAAGAGGGATCTCGATGATTCTGCATACTTCTGACAGAAGACTCACCAAGATTATCGCAGAAAATGCATGTCTCTGCTAGAAACCCCACGAAAACCAAGATATCTCCTGTTCTGCATATCCAACGAACTGTGGAGTGGTGAAAACACCAGAAAACTTGTTTTTTCGCATTAAATAGCTCGAAAAGAGCGATCTAGAAGATTCTGCATATTTCTGACTGAAGTCTCACCAAGATTATCGCAGAAAATGCATATCTCAGCTTGAAGCCCGACGAAAACCAAACATCGCCTGTTCTGCATATCAAACCAACTGTGGAGTGGTGAAAACACCAGACAACGTGTTTCTCGCATTAAATTGATTGAAAAGTGCGATCTCGATGATTCTGCATACTTCTAACAGATGTCTCACCATGATTATCGCAGAAAATGCATATCTCTGCTAGAAACCCCACGAAAACCAAGATATCTCCTGTTCTGCATATCCAACGAACTGTGGAGTGGTGAAAACCCCAGAAAACGTGTTTCTCGCATTAAATAGCTCGAAAATAGCGATCCCGATGATTCTGCATACTTCTGACAGAACTCTCACCAAGATTATGGTAGAAAATGCATATCTCAGCTTGATACCCTACGACAGCCAAGATGTCGCCGGTTCTGCATATCAAACGCACTGTGGAGTGGTGAAAACACCCGATAACGTGTTTCTCGCATTAACTAGCTCGAAAAGAGCGACCTCGATGATTCTGCATACTTCTGACAGAAGACTCACCAAGATTATCGCAGAAAATGCATATCTCAGCTGGAAACACCACGAAAATCAAGATGTCGCCCGTTCTGCATATCAAACGCACTGTGGAGTGGTGAAAACAACCAGATATCGTGTTTCCCGCATTAAGTTGCTCGAAAAGAGCGATCTCGAAGATTCTGCATACTTCTGACAAAAGACTCACCATGATTATCGCTGAAAATGCATATCTCAGCTTGAAACCCCTCGAAAACCAAGATATCACCTGTTCTGCATATCCAACGAACTGTGGAGTGGTGAAAACCCCAGAAAACGTGTTTCTCGCATAAAATGGCTCGAAAAGTACGATCTCGATGAATCTGCATACTTCGGACAGAAGTCTCACCTAGATTATCGCAGACAATGCATATCTCTGCTTGAAACCCCACGAAAGCCAAGATGTCGCCGGTTCTGCATATCAAACGCACCGTGGAGTCGTGAAAACACCAGATAACGTGTTTCTCGCATTAAATAGCTCGAAAATAGCGATCTAGATGATTCAGCATACTTCGGACAGAAGTCTCACCAAGATTATCCTAGAAAATGCATATCTCAGCTTGAAACCCCACGAAAACCAAGATATCGATGGTACTGCATATCAAACGCTCTGTGGAGTGGTGGAAACACCAGATAACGTGTTTCTCGCATTAAATAGCTCGAAAAGAGCGATCTCGATGATTCTGCATACTTCGGACAGAAGTCTCACCAAGATTATCGTAAAAAGTGCATATCTCAGCTTGAAACCCCACGAAAACCAAGATATCACCTGTTCTGCATATCCAACGAACTGTGGTGTGGTGAAAACCCCAGAAAACGTGTTTCTCGCATTAAATAGCTCGAAAAGTACGATCTCGATGACTCTGCATACTTCGGACAGAAGCCTCGCCAAGATTATCGCAGAAAAAGCATATCTGAGCTTGAAACCCCACGAAAACCAGGATATCGTCGGTTCTGCATATCATACGCACTGTGGAGTGGTGAAAACACCAGATAACGTGTTTCTCGCATTAAATACCTCGAATAGAGCGATCTCGATGATTATGCATACTTCGGACAGAAGTCTCACCAAGATTATCGTAAAAAGTGCATATCTCAGCTTGAAACCCCACGAAAACAGAGATATCGCTGGTTCTGCATATCAAACGCACTGTGGAGTGCTGAAAACACCAGATAACGTTTTGTCGCATTAAATAGTTCGAATAGAGCGATCTCGATGATTCTGCATACTTCGGACAGATGTCTCACCAAGATTATCGTAAAAAATGCATATCTCAGCTTGAAACCCCACGAAAACCAAGATATCGCTGGTACTGCATATCAAACGCACTGTGGAGTGGTGAAAACACCAGATAAGGTTTTTCTCGCATTAACTAGCTCGAAAAGTGCGATCTCGATGATTCAGCATACTTCGGACAGAAGTCTCTCCAAGTTTATCGCAGAAAATGCATATCTCAGCTTGAAACCCCTCGAAACCCAAGATATCACCTGTTCTGCATATCCAACGAACTGTGGAGTGGTGAAAACCCCAGAAAACGTGTTTCTCGCATTAAATAGCTCGAAAAGAGCGATCTCGATGATTCTGCACACTTCGGACTGTAGTCTCACCATGATTATCGTAAAAAATGCATATCTCAGCTTGAAACCCCACGAACACCAAGATATCGCTGGTTCTGCATATCAAACGCTCTGTGGAGTGGTGAAAACACCAGATAACGTGTTTCTCGCATTAAATAGGTCGAAAAGAGCGATCTCGATGTTTCTGCATACTTCGGACAGAAATCTCTCCAAGTTTATCGCAGAAAATGCATATCTCAGCTTGAAACCCCTCGAAAACCAAGATATCACCTGTTCTGCATATCCAACGAACTGTGGAGTGGTGAAAACCCCAGAAAACGTGTTTCTCGCATAAAATGGCTCGAAAAGTACGATCTCGATGAATCTGCATACTTCGGACAGAAGTCTCACCTAGATTATCGCAGACAATGCATATCTCAGCTTGAAACCCCACGAAAGCCAAGATGTCGCCGGTTCTGCATATCAAACGCACCGTGGAGTCGTGAAAACACCAGATAACGTGTTTCTCGCATTAAATAGCTCGAAAAGAGCGATCTAGATGATTCAGCATACTTCGGACAGAGGTCTCACCAAGATTATCGCAGAAAATGCATATCTCAGCTTGAACCCGCACGAAAACCCAGATATCGCCGGTTCTGCATATCAAACGCACTGTGGGGTGGTGAAAACACCAGATAAGGTTTTTCTCGGATTAACTAGCTCGAAAAGTGCGATCTCGATGATTCAGCATACTTCGGACAGAAGTCTCTCCAAGTTTATTGCAGAAAATGCATATCTCAGCTTGAAACCCCTCGAAAACCAAGATATCACCTGTTCTGCATATCCAACGAACTGTGGAGTGGTGAAAACCCCAGAAAACGTGTTTCTCGCATAAAATGGCTCGAAAAGTACGATCTCGATGAATCTGCATACTTCGGACAGAAGTCTCACCTAGATTATCGCAGACAATGCATATCTCTGCTTGAAACCCCACGAAAGCCAAGATGTCGCCGGTTCTGCATATCAAACGCACCGTGGAGTCGTGAAAACACCAGATAACGTGTTTCTCGCATTAAATAGCTCGAAAAGAGCGATCTAGATGATTCAGCATACTTCGGACAGAAGTCTCACCAAGATTATCCTAGAAAATGCATATCTCAGCTTGAAACCCCACGAAAACCAAGATATCGATGGTACTGCATATCAAACGCTCTGTGGAGTGGTGGAAACACCAGATAACGTGTTTCTCGCATTAAATAGCTCGAAAAGAGCGATCTCGATGATTCTGCATACTTCGGACAGAAGTCTCACCAAGATTATCGTAAAAAGTGCATATCTCAGCTTGAAACCCCACGAAAACCAAGATATCACCTGTTCTGCATATCCAACGAACTGTGGTGTGGTGAAAACCCCAGAAAACGTGTTTCTCGCATTAAATAGCTCGAAAAGTACGATCTCGATGACTCTGCATACTTCGGACAGAAGCCTCGCCAAGATTATCGCAGAAAAAGCATATCTGAGCTTGAAACCCCACGAAAACCAGGATATCGTCGGTTCTGCATATCATACGCACTGTGGAGTGGTGAAAACACCAGATAACGTGTTTCTCGCATTAAATACCTCGAATAGAGCGATCTCGATGATTATGCATACTTCGGACAGAAGTCTCACCAAGATTATCGTAAAAAGTGCATATCTCAGCTTGAAACCCCACGAAAGCCAAGATGTCGCCGGTTCTGCATATCAAACGCACCGTGGAGTCGTGAAAACACCAGATAACGTGTTTCTCGCATTAAATAGCTCGAAAAGAGCGATCTAGATGATTCAGCATACTTCGGACAGAAGTCTCACCAAGATTATCCTAGAAAATGCATATCTCAGCTTGAAACCCCTCGAAAACCAAGATATCACCTGTTCTGCATATCCAACGAACTGTGGAGTGGTGAAAACCCCAGAAAACGTGTTTCTCGCATAAAATGGCTCGAAAAGTACGATCTCGATGAATCTGCATACTTCGGACAGAAGTCTCACCTAGATTATCGCAGACAATGCATATCTCTGCTTGAAACCCCACGAAAGCCAAGATGTCGCCGGTTCTGCATATCAAACGCACCGTGGAGTCGTGAAAACACCAGATAACGTGTTTCTCGCATTAAATAGCTCTAAAAGAGCGATCTAGATGATTCAGCATACTTCGGACAGAAGTCTCACCAAGATTATCCTAGAAAATGCATATCTCAGCTTGAAACCCCACGAAAACCAAGATATCGATGGTACTGCATATCAAACGCTCTGTGGAGTGGTGAAAACCCCAGAAAACGTGTTTCTCGCATTAAATAGCTCGAAAAGTACGATCTCGATGACTCTGCCTGCATACTTCGGACAGAAGCCTCGCCAAGATTATCGCAGAAAAAGCATATCTGAGCTTGAAACCCCACGAAAACCAGTATATCGTCGGTTCTGCATATCATACGCACTGTGGAGTGGTGAAAACACCAGATAACGTGTTTCTCGCATTAAATACCTCGAATAGAGCGATCTCGATGATTATGCATACTTCGGACAGAAGTCTCACCAAGATTATCGTAAAAAGTGCATATCTCAGCTTGAAACCCCACGAACACCAGGATATCGTCGGTTCTGCATATCATACGCACTGTGGAGTGGTGAAAACACCAGATAACGTGTTTCTCGCATTAAATACCTCGAATAGAGCGATCTCGATGATTATGCATACTTCGGACAGAAGTCTCACCAAGATTATCGTAAAAAGTGCATATCTCAGCTTGAAACCCCACGAAAACAGAGATATCGGTGGTTCTGCATATCAAACGCACTGTGGAGTGCTGAAAACACCAGATAACGTTTTGTCGCATTAAATAGTTCGAATAGAGCGATCTCGATGATTCTGCATACTTCGGACAGATGTCTCACCAAGATTATCGTAAAAAATGCATATCTCAGCTTGAAACCCCACGAAAACCAAGATATCGCTGGTACTGCATATCAAACGCACTGTGGAGTGGTGAAAACACCAGATAAGGTTTTTCTCGCATTAACTAGCTCGAAAAGTGCGATCTCGATGATTCAGCATACTTCGGACAGAAGTCTCTCCAAGTTTATCGCAGAAAATGCATATCTCAGCTTGAAACCCCTCGAAACCCAAGATATCTCCTGTTCTGCATATCCAACGAAATGTGGAGTGGTGAAAACCCCAGAAAACGTGTTTCTCGCATTAAATAGCTCGAAAAGAGCGATCTCGAATATTCTGCACACTTCGGACTGTAGTCTCACCATGATTATCGTAAAAAATGCATATCTCAGCTTGAAACCCCACGAACACCAAGATATCGCTGGTTCTGCATATCAAACGCTCTGTGGAGTGGTGAAAACACCAGATAACGTGTTTCTCGCATTAAATAGGTCGAAAAGAGCGATCTCGATGTTTCTGCATACTTCGGACAGAGGTCTCACCAAGATTATCGCAGAAAATGCATATCTCAGCTTGAACCCCCACGAAAACCCAGATATCCCCGGTTCTGCATATCAAACGCACTGTGGGGTGGTGAAAACACCAGATAAGGTTTTTCTCGCATTAACTAGCTCGAAAAGTGCGATCTCGATGATTCAGCATACTTCGGACAGAAGTCTCTCCAAGTTTATCGCAGAAAATGCATATCTCAGCTTGAAACCCCTCGAAAACCAAGATATCACCTGTTCTGCATATCCAACGAACTGTGGAGTGGTGAAAACCCCAGAAAACGTGTTTCTCGCATAAAATGGCTCGAAAAGTACGATCTCGATGAATCTGCATACTTCGGACAGAAGTCTCACCTAGATTATCGCAGACAATGCATATCTCAGCTTGAAACCCCACGAAAGCCAAGATATCGCTGGTTCTGCATATAAAACGCACTGTGGAGTGCTGGAAACACCAGATAACGTGTTTCTCACATTAAATAGCTCGAATAGAGCGATCTCGATGATTAAGCATACTTCGGACAGAAGTCTCACCAAGATTATCGTAAAAAATGCATATCTCAGCTTGAAACCCCACGAAAACCAAGATATCGCTGGTACTGCATATCAAAGGCACTGTGTAGTGGTGAAAAAACCAGATAACGCGTTTCTCGCAATAAATAGCTCGAAAAGAGCGATCTCGATGATTCTGCATACTTCGGACAGAAGTCTCACCAAGATTATCGTAAAAAATGCATATCTCAGCTAGAAACCCCACGAAAACCAAGATATCTCCTGGTCTGCATATCCAACGAACTGTGGAGTGGTGAAAACCCCAGAAAACGTGTTTCTCGCATTAACTAGCTCGAAAAGAGGGATCTCGATGATTCTGCATACTTCTGACAGAAGACTCACCAAGATTATCGCAGAAAATGCATGTCTCTGCTAGAAACCCCACGAAAACCAAGATATCTCCTGTTCTGCATATCCAACGAACTGTGGAGTGGTGAAAACACCAGAAAACTTGTTTTTTCGCATTAAATAGCTCGAAAAGAGCGATCTAGAAGATTCTGCATATTTCTGACTGAAGTCTCACCAAGATTATCGCAGAAAATGCATATCTCAGCTTGAAGCCCGACGAAAACCAAACATCGCCTGTTCTGCATATCAAACCAACTGTGGAGTGGTGAAAACACCAGACAACGTGTTTCTCGCATTAAATTGATTGAAAAGTGCGATCTCGATGATTCTGCATACTTCTAACAGATGTCTCACCATGATTATCGCAGAAAATGCATATCTCTGCTAGAAACCCCACGAAAACCAAGATATCTCCTGTTCTGCATATCCAACGAACTGTGGAGTGGTGAAAACCCCAGAAAACGTGTTTCTCGCATTAAATAGCTCGAAAATAGCGATCCCGATGATTCTGCATACTTCTGACAGAACTCTCACCAAGATTATGGTAGAAAATGCATATCTCAGCTTGATACCCTACGACAGCCAAGATGTCGCCGGTTCTGCATATCAAACGCACTGTGGAGTGGTGAAAACACCCGATAACGTGTTTCTCGCATTAACTAGCTCGAAAAGAGCGACCTCGATGATTCTGCATACTTCTGACAGAAGACTCACCAAGATTATCGCAGAAAATGCATATCTCAGCTGGAAACACCACGAAAATCAAGATGTCGCCCGTTCTGCATATCAAACGCACTGTGGAGTGGTGAAAACAACCAGATATCGTGTTTCCCGCATTAAGTTGCTCGAAAAGAGCGATCTCGAAGATTCTGCATACTTCTGACAAAAGACTCACCATGATTATCGCTGAAAATGCATATCTCAGCTTGAAACCCCTCGAAAACCAAGATATCACCTGTTCTGCATATCCAACGAACTGTGGAGTGGTGAAAACCCCAGAAAACGTGTTTCTCGCATAAAATGGCTCGAAAAGTACGATCTCGATGAATCTGCATACTTCGGACAGAAGTCTCACCTAGATTATCGCAGACAATGCATATCTCTGCTTGAAACCCCACGAAAGCCAAGATGTCGCCGGTTCTGCATATCAAACGCACCGTGGAGTCGTGAAAACACCAGATAACGTGTTTCTCGCATTAAATAGCTCGAAAATAGCGATCTAGATGATTCAGCATACTTCGGACAGAAGTCTCACCAAGATTATCGCAGAAAATGCATATCTGAGCTTGAAGCCCCACGAAAACCAAGATATCGTCGGTTCTGCATATCATACGCACTGTGGAGTGGTGAAAACACCAGATAACATGTTTCTCGCATTAAATAGCTCGAAAAGTACGATCTCGATGATTCTGCATACTTCGGACAGTAGTCTCACCATGATTATCGTAAAAAATGCATATCTCAGCTTGAAACCCCACGAAAACCAAGATATCGCTGGTTCTGCATATCAAACGCACTGTGGAGTGGTGAAAAAACCAGATAACGTGTTTCTCGCATTAAATAGGTAGAAAAGAGCGATCTCGATGTTTCTGCATACTTCGGACAGAGGTCTCACCAAGATTATCGCAGAAAATGCATATCTCAGCTTGAAACCCCACGAAAACCAGGATATCGTCGGTTCTGCATATCATACGCACTGTGGAGTGCTGAAAACACCAGATATCGTGTTTCTCGCATTAAATAGCTCGAAGAGTGCGATCTCGATGATTCTGCATACTTCGGGCAGTAGTCTCACCATGATTATCGTAAAAAATGCATATCTCAGCTTGAAACCCCACGAAAACAGAGATATCGCTGGTTCTGCATATCAAACGCACTGCGGAGTGCTGAAAACACCAGATATCGTGTTTCTCGCATTAAATAGCTCGAAAAGTGCGATCTCGATGATTCTGCATACTTCGGACAGTAGTCTCACCATGATTATCGTAAAAAATGCATATCTCAGCTTGAAACCCCACGAAAACCAAGATATCGCTGGTTCTGCATATCAAACGCACTGTGGAGTGGTGAAAACACCAGATAACGTGTTTCTCGCATTAAATAGGTCGAAAAGAGCGATCTCGATGTTTCTGCATACTTCGGACAGAGGTCTCACCAAGATTATCGCAGAAAATGCATATCTCAGCTTGAAACCCCACGAAAACCAGGATATCGTCGGTTCTGCATATCATACGCACTGTGGAGTGCTGAAAACACCAGATATCGTGTTTCTCGCATTAAATAGCTCGAAGAGTGCGATCTCGATGATTCTGCATACTTCGGGCAGTAGTCTCACCATGATTATCGTAAAAAATGCATATCTCAGCTTGAAACCCCACGAAAACAGAGATATCGCTGGTTCTGCATATCAAACGCACTGTGGAGTTCTGAAAACACCAGATAACGTTTTGTCGCATTAAATAGTTCGAATAGAGCGATCTCGATGATTCTGCATACTTCGGACAGAAGTCTCACCAAGATTATCGTAAAAATGCATATCTCAGCTTGAAACCCCACGAAAACCAAGATATCGCTGGTACTGCATATCAAACCCACTGTGGAGTGGTGAAAACACCAGATAAGGTTTTTCTCGCATTAACTAGCTCGGAAAGTGCGATCTCGATGATTCAGCATACTTCGGACAGAAGTCTCTCGAAGTTTATCGCAGAAAATGCATATCTCAGCTTGAAACCCCTCGAAACCCAAGATATCACCTGTTCTGCATATCCAACGAACTGTGGTGTGGTGAAAACCCCAGAAAACGTGTTTCTCGCATTAAATAGCTCGAAAAGAGCGATCGCGATGATTCTGCACACTTCGGACAGAAGTCTCACCAAGATTATCGCAGACAATGCATATCTCAGCTTGAAACCCCACGAAAACCAAGATATCGCCGGTTCTGCATATCATACGCACTGTGGAGTGCTGAAAACACCAGATATCGTGTTTCTCGCATTAAATAGCTCGAAAAGTGCGATCTCGATGATTCTGCATACTTCGGACAGTAGTCTCACCATGATTATCGTAAAAAATGCATATCTCAGCTTGAAACCCCACGAAAACCAAGATATCGCTGGTTCTGCATATCAAACGCACTGTGGAGTGGTGAAAACACCAGATAACGTGTTTCTCGCATTAAATAGGTCGAAAAGAGCGATCTCGATGTTTCTGCATACTTCGGACAGAGGTCTCACCAAGATTATCGCAGAAAATGCATATCTCAGCTTGAAACCCCACGAAAACCCAGATATCGCCGGTTCTGCATATCAAACGCACTGTGGGGTGGTGAAAACACCAGATAAGGTTTTTCGAGCATTAACTAGCTCGAAAAGTGCGATCTCGATGATTCAGCATACTTCGGACAGAAATCTCTCCAAGTTTATCGCAGAAAATGCATATCTCAGCTTGAAACCCCTCGAAAACCGAGATATCACCTGTTCTGCATATCCAACGAATTGTGGTGTGGTGAAAACCCCAGAAAACGTGTTTCTCGCATTAAATAGCTCGAAAAGAGCGATCTCGATGATTCTGCACACTTCGGACAGAAGTCTCACCATGATTATCGCAGACAATGCATATCTCTGCTTGAAACCCCACGAAATCCAAGATATCGCCGGTTCTGCATATCAAACGCACTGTGGAGTGGTGAAAACACCAGATAAGGTTTTTCTCGCATTAACTAGCTCGAAAAGTGCGATCTCGATGATTCAGCATACTTCGGACAGAAGTCTCTCCAAGTTTATCGCAGAAAATGCATATCTCAGCTTGAAACCCCTCGAAAACCAAGATATCACCTGTTCTGCATATCCAACGAACTGTGGAGTGGTGAAAACCCCAGAAAACGTGTTTCTCGCATAAAATAGCTCGAAAAGTACGGTCTCGATGAATCTGCATTCTTCGGACAGAAGTCTCACCTAGATTATCGCAGACAATGCATATCTCAGCTTGAAACCCCACGAAAGCCAAGATATCGCTGGTTCTGCATATAAAACGCACTGTGGAGTGCTGGAAACACCAGATAACGTGTTTCTCACATTAAATAGCTCGAAAAGAGCGATCTCGATGGTTAAGCATACTTCGGACAGAAGTCTCACCAAGATTATCGTAAAAAATGCATATCTCAGCTTGAAACACCACGAAAACCAAGATATCGCTGGTACTGCATATCAAAGGCACTGTGTAGTGGTGAAAACCCCAGAAAACGTATTTCTCGCATTAAATAGCTCGAAAAGAGCGATCTCGATGATTCTGCACACTTCGGACAGAAGTCTCACCAAGATTATCGCAGACAATGCATATCTCAGCTTGAAACCCCACGAAAACCAAGATATCGCCGGTTCTGCATATCATACGCACTGTGGAGTGCTGAAAACACCAGATATCGTGTTTCTCGCATTAAATAGCTCGAAAAGTGCGATCTCGATGATTCTGCATACTTCGGACAGTAGTCTCACCATGATTATCGTAAAAAATGCATATCTCAGCTTGAAACCCCACGAAAACCAAGATATCGCTGGTTCTGCATATCAAACGCACTGTGGAGTGGTGAAAACACCAGATAACGTGTTTCTCGCATTAAATAGGTCGAAAAGAGCGATCTCGATGTTTCTGCATACTTCGGACAGAGGTCTCACCAAGATTATCGCAGAAAATGCATATCTCAGCTTGAAACCCCACGAAAACCCAGATATCGCCGGTTCTGCATATCAAACGCACTGTGGGGTGGTGAAAACACCAGATAAGGTTTTTCGCGCATTAAATAGCTCGAAAAGTGCGATCTCGATGATTCTGCATACTTCGGACAGAAGTCTCACCATGATTATCGTAAAAAATGCATATCTCAGCTTGAAACCCAACGAAAACCAAGATTTCGCTGGTTCTGCATATCAAACGCACTGTGGAGTGGTGATAAAACCAGATAACGTGTTTCTCGCATTAAATAGGTCGAAAAGAGCGATCTCGATGTTTCTGCATACTTCGGACAGAGGTCTCACCAAGATTATCGCAGAAAATGCATATCTCTGCTAGAAACCCCACGAAAACCAAGATATCTCCTGTTCTGCATATCCAACGAACTGTGGAGTGGTGAAAACCCCAGAAAACGTGTTTGTCGCATTAAATAGCTCCAAAAGTACGATCTCGATGACTCTGCATACTTCGGACAGAAGTCTCACCAAGATTATCGCAGAAAATGCATATCTGAGCTTGAAGCCCCACGAAAACCAAGATATTGTCGGTTCTGCATATCATACGCACTGTGGAGTGGTGAAAACACCAGATAACATGTTTCTCGCATTAAATAGCTCGAAAAGTACGATCTCGATGACTTTGCATACTTCGGACTGAAGTCTCACCAAGATTATCGTAAAAAATGCATATCTCAGCTTGAAACCCCACGAAAACCAAGGTTTCGCTGGTTCTGCATATCAAACGCACTGTGGAATGGTGAAAACACCAGATAACTTGTTTCTCGCATTAAATAGCTCGAAAAGAGCGATCTCGATGACTCTGCATGCTTCGGACAGAAGTCTCACCAAGATTATCGCAGAAAATGCATATCTCAGCTTGAAACCCCACGAAAACCAAGATATCGTCGGTTCTGCATATCATACGCACTGTGGAGTGGTGAAAACACCAGATAACGTGTTTCTCGCATTAAATAGCTCGAAAAGAGCGATCTCGATGATTCTGCATACTTCTAACAGAAGTCTCACCAAGGTTATCGCAGAAAATGCATATCTCTGCTTGAAACCCCACGCAAACCAAGATATCTCCTCTTCTGCATATCCAAAGAACTGTGGAGTGGTGAAAAACCCAGAAAACGTGTTTCGCGCATTAAATAGCTCGAAAAGAGCGCTCCCGATGTTTCTGCATACTTCGGACAGAAGTCTCACCAAGATTATCGCAGATAATGCATATCTCAGCTTGAAACCCCACGAAAACCAAGATATCGCCGGTTCTGCATATCATACGCACTGTGGTGTGGTGAAAACACCAGATAACGTGTTTCTCGCATTAAATAGCTCGAAAAGAGCGATCTCGATGATTCTGCATACTTCTAACAGAAGTCTCACCAAGGTTATCGCAGAAAATGCATATCTCTGCTTGAAACCCCACGCAAACCAAGATATCTCCTCTTCTGCATATCCAAAGAACTGTGGAGTGGTGAAAAACGCAGAAAACGTGTTTCGCGCATTAAATAGCTCGAAAAGAGCGCTCCCGATGTTTCTGCATACTTCGGACAAATGTCTCACCAAGCTTATCGCAGAAAATGCATATCTCAGCTTGAAACCCCACGAAAGCCAAGATATCGCTGGTTCTGCATATCAAACGCCCTGTGGAGTGATGAAAACACCAGATAACGTGTTTCTCGCATTAAATAGCTCGAAAAGAGCGATCTCGATGATTCTGCATACTTCTAACAGAAGTCTCACCAAGGTTATCGCAGAAAATGCATATCTCTGCTTGAAACCCCACGAAAGCCAAGATATCGCCGGTTCTGCATATCAAACGCACTGTGGAGTGGTGAAAACACCAGATAACGTGTTTCTCGCATTAAATAGTTCGAAAAGAGCGATCTCGATGATTCTGCATACTTCGGACAGAAGTCTCACCAAGATTATCGCAGAAAATGCATATCTGAGCTTGAAACCCCACGAAAACCAAGATATCGTCGGTTCTGCATATCATACGCACTGTGGAGTGGTGAAAACACCGGATAACGTTTTGTCGCATTAAATAGCTCGAATAGAGCGATCTCGATGATTCTGCACACTTCAGACAGAAGTCTCACCAAGATTATCGCAGATAATGCATATCTCAACTTGAAACCCCTCGAAACCCAAGATATCACCTGTTCTGCATATCCAACGAACTGTGGTGTGGTGAAAGCCCCAGAAA
Organism: Anthophora plumipes; assembly: GCA_951804975.1. NCBI lineage: Eukaryota > Metazoa > Arthropoda > Insecta > Hymenoptera > Apidae > Anthophora > Anthophora plumipes. The sequence goes on from CATORF010000980.1 coordinate 3,204,052, forward strand.
ACTTGTTTCTCGCATTAAATAGCGTGAAAAGAGCGATCTCGATGATTCTGCACACTTCGGACAGAAGTCTCACCAAGATTATCGCCGATAATGCATATCTCAGCTTGAAACCCCACGAAAACCAAGATATCGCCGGTTCTGCATATCATACGCACTGTGGAGTGGTGAAAACACCAGATAACGTGTTTTTCGCATTAAATAGCTCGAATAGAGCGATATCGATGATTCTGCATACTTCTAACTGAAGTCTCACCTATTTTATCGCAGAAAATGCATATCTCAGCTTGAAACCCGACCGAAACCAAGGTATCTCCGTTTCTGCATGTCAAACGCACTGTGCAGTGGTGAATACACCAGAAAACGTGTTTCTCGCATTAAATAGCTCGAAAAGAGCGATCCAGATGATTCTGCCTACTTCGGACAGAAGTCTCACCAATATTATCGCAGAAAATGCATATCTCAGTTTGAAACCTCACGAATATCAAGATGTCGCCGGTTCTGAATATCAAACGCACTGTGGAGTGGTGAAAGCAACCAGATAACGTGTTTCTCGCTTTAAATAGCTCGAAACGAGCGAACCCAGATGATTCTGCATACTTCTGATTGAAGTCTCACCAATATTATCGCAGAAAATGCATATCTCAGCTTGAAACCCGTCGAAAAAAAAGATGTCGCCGGTTCTGCATATCAAACGCACTGTGGGGTGGTGAAAACACCAGAAAACGTGTTTCTCGCATTAAATAGCTCGAAAAGAGCGATCTCGATGATTCCGCATACTTCGGACAGAAGTCTCACCAAGATTATCCAAAAAATTCATATCTCAGCTTGAAACCCCACGAAAACCAAGATATCGCTGGTACTGCATATCAAACGCACTGTGGAGTGGTGAAAACACCAGATAACGTGTTTCTCGCATTAAATAGCTCGAATAGAGCGATCTCGATGATTCTGCATACTTCTAACTGAAGTCTCACCAATTTTATCGCAGAAAATGCATATCTCAGCTTGAAACCCGACCGAAACCAAGGTATCTCCGTTTCTGCATGTCAAACGTACTGTGGAGTGGTCAGAACACCAGAAAACTTGTTTTTTCGCATTAAATACCTCGAAACGAGCGATCTAGATGATTCTGCATTCTTCTGACTGAAGTCTCACCAAGATTATCGCAGGAAATGCATATCTCAGATGGAAACCCCACGAAAACCAAGATATCGCCGGTTCTGCATATCAAACGCCCTGTGGAGTGATGAAAACACCAGATAACGTGTTTCTCGCATTAAATAGCTCGAATAGAGCGATCTCGATGATTCTGCATACTTCTAACTGAAGTCTCACCAATATTATCGCAGAAAATGCATATCTCAGCTTGAAACCCGACCGAAACCAAGGTATCTCCGTTTCTGCATGTCAAACGTACTGTGGAGTGGTCAAAACACCAGAAAACTTGTTTTTTCGCATTAAATAGCTCGAAACGAGCGATCTAGATGATTCTGCATACTTCAGACTGAAGTCTCACCAAGATTATCGCAGGAAATGCATATCTCACATGGAAACCCCACGAAAACCAAGATATCGCCGGTTCTGCATATCAAACGCCCTGTGGAGTGATGAAAACACCAGATAACGTGTTTCTCGCATTAAATAGCTCGAATAGAGCGATCTCGATGATTCTGCATACTTCTAACTGAAGTCTCACCAATATTATCGTAAAAAATACATATGTCAGCTTGAAACCCCACGAAAACCATGATATCGCCGGTTCTGCATATCATACGCACTGTGGATTGGTGAAAACACCAGATAACGTGTTTCTCGCATTAAATAGATCAAAAAGAGCGATCTCGATGATTCTGCATACTTCTAACAGAAGTCTCACCGAGATTATCGCAGAAAATGCATATCTCTGCTTGAAACCCCACGCAAACCAAGATATCTCCTGTTCTGCATATCCAAAGAACTGTGGAGTGGTGAAAACCCCAGAAAACGTGTTTCTCGCATTAAATAGGTCGAAAAGAGCGCTCTCGATGCTTCTGCATACTTCGGACAAACGTCTCACCAAGCTTATCGCAGAAAATGCATATCTCAGCTTGAAACCCCACGAAAGCCAAGATATCGCTGGTTCTGCATATCATACGCACTGTGGAGTGGTGAAAACACCAGATAACGTGTTTGTCGCATTAAATAGCTCGAATAGAGCGATCTCGATGATTCTGCATACTTCGACAGAAGTCTCACCAAGATTATCCTAAAAAATGCATATCTCAGCTTGAAACACCACGAAAACCAAGATATCGCTGGTACTGCATATCAAACGCACTGTGGAGTGCTGAAAACACCAGATAACGTGTTTCTCGCATTAAATAGCTCGAAAAGAGCGATATCGATGATTCTGCATACTTCGGACAGAAGTCTCACCAAGATTATCGCAGAAAATGCATATCTGAGCTTGAAACCCCACGAAAACCGAGATATCGTCGGTTCTGCATATCATACGCACTGTGGAGTGGTGAAAACACCGGAAAACGTTTTGTCGCATTAAATAGCTCGAATAGAGCGATCTCGATGATTCTGCATACTTCTAACTGAAGTCTCACCAATATTATCGCAGAAAATGCATATCTCAGCTTGAAACCCGACCGAAATCAAGGTATCTCCGTTTCTGCATGTCAAACGTACTGTGGAGTGATGAAAACACCAGATAACGTGTTTCTCGCATTAAATAGCTCGAATAGAGCGATCTCGATGATTCTGCATACTTCTAACTGAAGTCTCACCAATATTATCGCAGAAAATGCATATCTCAGCTTGAAACCCGACCGAAATCAAGGTATCTCCGTTTCTGCATGTCAAACGTACTGTGGAGTGGTGAATACACCAGAAAACGTGTTTCTCGCATTAAGTAGCTCGAAAAGAGCGATCTAGATGATTCTGCATACTTCGGACAGAAGTCTCACCAATATTATCGCAGAAAATGCATATCTCAGCTTGAAACCTCACGAAAATCAAGATGTCGCCGGTTCTGCATATCAAACGCACTGTGGAGTGGTGAAAGCAACCAGATAACGTGTTTCTCGCATTAAATAGCTCGAAACGAGAGAACTAGATCATTCTGCATACTTCTAACTGAAGTCTCACCAATTTTATCGCAGAAAATGCATATCTCAGCTTGAAACCCGACCGAAACCAAGGTATCTCCGTTTCTGCATGTCAAACGTACTGTGGAGTGGTGAATACACCAGAAAACGTGTTTCTCGCATTAAGTAGCTCGAAAAGAGCGATCTCGATGATTCCGCATACTTCGGACAGAAGTCTCACCAAGATTATCCAAAAAATTCATATCTCAGCTTGAAACCCCACGAAAACCAAGATATCGCTGGTACTGCATATCAAACGCACTGTGGAGTGGTGAAAACACCAGATAACGTGTTTCTCGCATTAAATAGCTCGAATAGAGCGATCTCGATGATTCTGCATACTTCTAACTGAAGTCTCACCAATTTTATCGCAGAAAATGCATATCTCAGCTTGAAACCCGACCGAAACCAAGGTATCTCCGTTTCTGCATGTCAAACGTACTGTGGAGTGGTCAGAACACCAGAAAACTTGTTTTTTCGCATTAAATACCTCGAAACGAGCGATCTAGATGATTCTGCATACTTCTGACTGAAGTCTCACCAAGATTATCGCAGGAAATGCATATCTCAGATGGAAACCCCACGAAAACCAAGATATCGCCGGTTCTGCATATCAAACGCCCTGTGGAGTGATGAAAACACCACATAACGTGTTACTCGCATTAAATAGCTCGAATAGAGCGATCTCGATGATTCTGCATACTTCTAACTGAAGTCTCACCAATATTATCGCAGAAAATGCATATCTCAGCTTGAAACCCGACCGAAACCAAGGTATCTCCGTTTTTGCATGTCAAACGTACTGTGGAGTGGTCAAAACACCAGAAAACTTGTTTTTTCGCATTAAATAGCTCGAAACGAGCGATCTAGATGATTCTGCATACTTCAGACTGAAGTCTCACCAAGATTATCGCAGGAAATGCATATCTCACATGGAAACCCCACGAAAACCAAGATATCGCCGGTTCTGCATATCAAACGCCCTGTGGAGTGATGAAAACACCAGATAACGTGTTTCTCGCATTAAATAGCTCGAATAGAGCGATCTCGATGATTCTGCATACTTCTAACTGAAGTCTCACCAATATTATCGTAAAAAATACATATGTCAGCTTGAAACCCCACGAAAACCATGATATCGCCGGTTCTGCATATCATACGCACTGTGGATTGGTGAAAACACCAGATAACGTGTTTCTCGCATTAAATGGATCAAAAAGAGCGATCTCGATGATTCTGCATACTTCTAACAGAAGTCTCACCGAGATTATCGCAGAAAATGCATATCTCTGCTTGAAACCCCACGCAAACCAAGATATCTCCTGTTCTGCATATCCAAAGAACTGTGGAGTGGTGAAAACCCCAGAAAACGTGTTTCTCGCATTAAATAGGTCGAAAAGAGCGCTCTCGATGCTTCTGCATACTTCGGACAAACGTCTCACCAAGCTTATCGCAGAAAATGCATATCTCAGCTTGAAACCCCACGAAAGCCAAGATATCGCTGGTTCTGCATATCATACGCACTGTGGAGTGGTGAAAACACCAGATAACGTGTTTGTCGCATTAAATAGCTCGAATAGAGCGATCTCGATGATTCTGCATACTTCGACAGAAGTCTCACCAAGATTATCGTAAAAAATGCATATCTCAGCTTGAAACACCACGAAAACCAAGATATCGCTGGTACTGCATATCAAACGCACTGTGGAGTGCTGAAAACACCAGATAACGTGTTTCTCGCATTAAATAGCTCGAAAAGAGCGATATCGATGATTCTGCATACTTCGGACAGAAGTCTCACCAAGATTATCGCAGAAAATGCATATCTGAGCTTGAAACCCCACGAAAACCGAGATATCGTCGGTTCTGCATATCATACGCACTGTGGAGTGGTGAAAACACCGGAAAACGTTTTGTCGCATTAAATAGCTCGAATAGAGCGATCTCGATGATTCTGCATACTTCTAACTGAAGTCTCACCAATATTATCGCAGAAAATGCATATCTCAGCTTGAAACCCGACCGAAATCAAGGTATCTCCGTTTCTGCATGTCAAACGTACTGTGGAGTGATGAAAACACCAGATAACGTGTTTCTCGCATTAAATAGCTCGAATAGAGCGATCTCGATGATTCTGCATACTTCTAACTGAAGTATCACCAATATTATCGCAGAAAATGCATATCTCAGCTTGAAACCCGACCGAAATCAAGGTATCTCCGATTCTGCATGTCAAACCTACTGTGGAGTGGTGAATACACCAGAAAACGTGTTTCTCGCATTAAGTAGCTCGAAAAGAGCGATCTAGATGATTCTGCATACTTCGGACAGAAGTCTCACCAATATTATCGCAGAAAATGCATATCTCAGCTTGAAACCTCACGAAAATCAAGATGTCGCCGGTTCTGCATATCAAACGCACTGTGGAGTGGTGAAAGCAACCAGATAACGTGTTTCTCGCATTAAATAGCTCGAAACGAGAGAACTAGATCATTCTGCATACTTCTGACTGAAGTCTCACCAATATTATCGCAGAAAATGCATATCTCAGCTTGAAACCCGTCGAAAAAAAAGATGTCGCCGGTTCTGCATATCAAACGCACTGTGGGGTGGTGAAAACACCAGAAAACGTGTTTCTCGCATTAAATAGCTCCAAAAGAGCGATCTCGAAGATTCTGCATACTTCGGACAGAAGTCTCACCAAGATTATCGCAGAAAATGCATATCTCAGCTTGATACCCCACGAAAACCAAGATATCGTCGGTTCTGCGTATCATACGCACTGTGGAGTAGTGACAACACCGGATAACGTTTTGTCGCATTAAATAGCTCGAATAGAGCGATCTCGATGATTCTGCATACTTCGGACAGAAGTCTCACCAAGATTATCGTAAAAAATGCATATCTCAGCTTGAAACCCCACGAAAACCAAGATATCGCCGGTTCTGCATATCATACGCACTGTGGTGTGGTGAAAACACCAGATAACGTGTTTCTCGCATTAAATAGCTCGAAAAGAGCGATCTCGATGATTCTGCATACTTCTAACAGAAGTCTCACCAAGGTTATCGCAGAAAATGCATATCTCTGCTTGAAACCCCACGCAAACCAAGATATCTCCTCTTCTGCATATCCAAAGAACTGTGGAGTGGTGAAAAACCCAGAAAACGTGTTTCGCGCATTAAATAGCTCGAAAAGAGCGCTCCCGATGTTTCTGCATACTTCGGACAAATGTCTCACCAATATTATCGCAGAAAATGCATATCTCAGCTTGAAACCTCACGAAAATCAAGATGTCGCCGGTTCTGCATATCAAACGCACCGTGGAGTGGTGAAAGCAACCAGATAACGTGTTTCTCACATTAAATAGCTCGAAACGAGCGAACTAGATGATTCTGCATACTTCTGACTGAAGTCTCACCAAGTTTATCGCAGAAAATCCATATCTCAGCTTGAAACCCCTCGAAACCCAAGATATCACCTGTTCTGCATATCCAACGAACTGTGGTGTGGTGAAAGCCCCAGAACACGTGTTTCTCGCATTAAATAGCTTGAAAAGTGCGATCTCGATGATTCTGCACACTTCGGACAGAAGTCTCACCAAGATTATCGCAGATAATGCATATCTCAGCTTGAAACCCCACGAAAACCAAGATATCGCCGGTTCTGCATATCATACGCACTGTGGTGTGGTGAAAACACCAGATAACGTGTTTCTCGCATTAAATAGCTCGAAAAGAGCGATCTCGATGATTCTGCATACTTCTAACAGAAGTCTCACCAAGGTTATCGCAGAAAATGCATATCTCTGCTTGAAACCCCACGCAAACCAAGATATCTCCTCTTCTGCATATCCAAAGAACTGTGGAGTGGTTAAAAAACCCAGAAAACGTGTTTCGCGCATTAAATAGCTCGAAAAGAGCGCTCCCGATGTTTCTGCATACTTCGGACAAATGTCTCACCAAGCTTATCGCAGAAAATGCATATCTCAGCTTGAAACCCCACGAAAGCCAAGATATCGCTGGTTCTGCATATCAAACGCCCTGTGGAGTGATGAAAACACCAGATAACGTGTTTCTCGCATTAAATAGCTCGAAAAGAGCGATCTCGATGATTCTGCATACTTCTAACAGAAGTCTCACCAAGGTTATCGCAGAAAATGCATATCTGAGCTTGAAACCCCACGAAAACCAAGATATCGTCGGTTCTGCATATCATACGCACTGTGGAGTGGTGAAAACACCGGATAACGTTTTGTCGCATTAAATAGCTCGAATAGAGCGATCTCGATGATTCTGCACACTTCAGACAGAAGTCTCACCAAGATTATCGCAGATAATGCATATCTCAACTTGAAACCCCTCGAAACCCAAGATATCACCTGTTCTGCATATCCAACGAACTGCGGTGTGGTGAAAGCCCCAGAAAACTTGTTTCTCGCATTAAATAGCGTGAAAAGAGCGATCTCGATGATTCTGCACACTTCGGACAGAAGTCTCACCAAGATTATCGCAGATAATGCATATCTCAGCTTGAAACCCCACGAAAACCAAGATATCGCCGGTTCTGCATATGATACGCACTGTGGAGTGGTGAATACACCAGAAAACGTGTTTCTCGCATTAAATAGCCCGAATAGAGCGATATCGATGATTCTGCATACTTCGGACAGAAGTCTCACCAATATTATCGCAGAAAATGCATATCTCAGCTTGAAACCTCACGAAAATCAAGATGTCGCCGGTTCTGCATATCAAACGCACTGTGGAGTGGTGAAAGCAACCAGATAACGTGTTTCTCGCTTTAAATAGCTCGAAACGAGCGAACAAGATGATTCTGCATACTTCTGACTGAAGTCTCACCAATATTATCGCAGAAAATGCATATCTCAGCTTGAAACCCGTCGAAAAAAAAGATGTCGCCGGTTCTGCATATCAAACGCACTGTGGGGTGGTGAAAACACCAGAAAACGTGTTTCTCGCATTAAATAGCTCGAAAAGAGCGATCTCGATGATTCCGCATAGTTCGGACAGAAGTCTCACCAAGATTATCCTAAAAAATTCATATCTCAGCTTGAAACCCCACGAAAACCAAGATATCGCTGGTACTGCATATCAAACGCACTGTGGAGTGGTGAAAACACCAGATAACGTGTTTCTCGCTTTAAATAGCTCGAATCGAGCGATCTCGATGATTCTGCATACTTCTAACTGAAGTCTCACCAATTTTATCGCAGAAAATGCATATCTCAGATGGAAACCCCACGAAAACCAAGATATCGCCGGTTCTGCATATCAAACGCCCTGTGGAGTGATGAAAACACCAGATAACGTGTTTCTCGCATTAAATAGCTCGAATAGAGCGATCTCGATGATTCTGCATACTTCTAACTGAAGTCTCACCAATATTATCGTAAAAAATACATATGTCAGCTTGAAACCCCACGAAAACCATGATATCGCCGGTTCTGCATATCATACGCACTGTGGATTGGTGAAAACACCAGATAACGTGTTTCTCGCATTAAATAGATCGAAAAGAGCGATCTCGATGATTCTGCATACTTCGGACAGAAGTCTCACCAAGTTCATCGCAGAAAATGCAGATCTCAGCTTGAAACCCCACGAAAACCAAGATATCGCTGGTACTGCATATCAAACGCTCTGTGGAGTGGTGAAAACACCAGATAACGTGTTTCTCGCATTAAATAGCTCGAAAAGAGCGATCTCGATGATTCTGCATACTTCGGACAGAGGTCTCACCATGATTATCGCAGAAAATGCATATCTCAACTTGAAACCCGACGAAAACCAAACATCGCCGGTTCTGCATATCAAACCAACTGTGGAGTGGTGAAAACACCAGACAACGTGTTTCTCGCATTAAATAGATCGAAAAGTGCGATCTCGATGATTCTGCATACTTCTAACAGAAGTCTCACCATGATTATCGCAGAAAATGCATATCTCTGCAAGAAAACCCCACGAAAACCAAGATATCTCCTGTTCTGCATATCCAACCAACTGTGGAGTGGTGAAAACCCCAGTAAACGTGTTTCTCGCATTAAATAGCTCGAGAAGAGCGCTCTTGATGTTTCTGCATACTTCGGACAGAAGTTTCACCAAGATTATCGTAAAAAATGCATATCTCAGCTTGAAACCACACGAAAACCAAGATATCGCTGGTTCTGCTTAACAAACGCACTGTGGAGTGGTGAAAACACCAGATAACGTGTTTCTCGCATTAAATAGCTCGAAAAGAGCGATCTCGATGATTCCGCATACTTCGGACAGATGTCTCACCAAGCTTACCGTAGAAAATGCATATCTCAGCTTGAAACCCGACGAAAACCAAAATATCTCCGGTTCTGCATATATAACGCACTGTGGAGTGGTGAAAACACCAGATAACGCGTTTCTCGCATTAAATAGCTCGAAAAGTGCGACCTCGATGATTCTGCGTACTTCTAACAGAAGTCTGACCATGATTATCGCAGAAAATGCATATCTCTGCAAGAAAACCCCACGAAAACCAAGATATCTCCTGTTCTGCATATCCAACGAACTGTGGAGTGGTGAAACCCCCAGAAAACGTGTTTCTCGCATTAAATAGCTCGAAACGAGCGATCTCGATGATTCTGCATACTTCGGACAGAAGTCTCACCAAGATTATCGCAGAAAATGCATATCTCAGCTCGAAACCCCACGAAAACCAAGATATCGCTGGTTCTGCATATCAAACGCTCTGTGGAGTGGTGAAAACACCAGATAACGTGTTTCTCGCATTAAATAGCTCGAACAGAGCGATCTCGATGATTCTGCATACTTCGGACAGAAGTCTCACCAAGATTATCGTAAAAAATGCATATCTCAGCTTGAAACCCCACGAAAACCAAGATATCGCTGGTACTGCATATCAAACGCTCTGTGGAGTGGTGAAAACACCAGATAACGTGTTTCTCGCATTAAATAGCTCGAAAAGAGAGATCTCGATGATTCTGCATACATCGGACAGAAGTCTCACCAAGATTATCGTAAAAAATGCATATCTCAGCTTAAAACCCCACGAAAGCCAAGATATCGCTGTTTCTGCATATAAAACGCTCTGTGGAGTGGTGCAAACACCAGATATGGTTTTTCTCGCATTAACCAGCTCGAAAAGAGCGATCTCGATGATTCAGCATACTTCGGACAAAAGTATCACCAAGATTATCGCAGAAAATACATATTTCAGCTGGAAACCCCACGAAAACCATGTGATCGGCGGTTCTACATATCAAACGCTCTGTGGAGTGGTCAAAACACTAGAAAACTTGTTTTTTCGCATTAAATAGCTCGAAAAGAACGTTCTAGATGATTCTGCATACTTCTGACTGAAGACTCACCAAGATTATCGCAGAAAATGCATATCTCAGCTGGAAACACCACGAAAATCAAGATATCGCCGGTTCTGCATATCAAACGCACTGTGGAATGTTGAAAACACATGAAAACGTGTTTCTCGCTTTAACTAGCTCGAAAAGAGCGATCTCGATGTTTCTGCATACTTCTCATAGATGAAACACCAAGATTATCGTTGAAAATGCATATCTCAGCTTGAAACCCGACGAAAACCAAAATATCTCCGGTTCTGCATATCCAACGCTCTGTGGAGTGGTGAAAACACCAGATATGGTTTTTCTCGCATTAACCAGCTCGAAAAGAGCGATCTCGATGATTCAGCATACTTCGGACAAAAGTATCACCAAGATTATCGCAGAAAATACATATTTCAGCTGGAAACCCCACGAAAACCATGTGATCGGCGGTTCTACATATCAAACGCTCTGTGGAGTGGTCAAAACACTAGAAAACTTGTTTTTTCGCATTAAATAGCTCGAAAAGAACGTTCTAGATGATTCTGCATACTTCTGACTGAAGACTCACCAAGATTATCGCAGAAAATGCATATCTCAGCTGGAAACACCACGAAAATCAAGATATCGCCGGTTCTGCATATCAAACGCACTGTGGAATGTTGAAAACACATGAAAACGTGTTTCTCGCTTTAACTAGCTCGAAAAGAGCGATCTCGATGTTTCTGCATACTTCTCATTGATGAAACACCAAGATTATCGTTGAAAATGCATATCTCAGCTTGAAACCCGACGAAAACCAAAATATCTCCGGTTCTGCATATCCAACGCTCTGTGGAGTGGTGAAAACACCAGATATGGTTTTTCTCGCATTAACCAGCTCGAAAAGAGCGATCTCGATGATTCAGCATACTTCGGACAGGAGTCTCTCCAAGTTTATCGCAGAAAATGCATATCTCAGCTTGAAACCCCTCGAAAACCAAGATATCACCTGTTCTGCATATCCAACGAACTGTGGTGTGGTGAAAACCCCCGAAAACGTGTTTCTCGCATTAAATAGCTCGAAAAGAGCGATCTCGATGATTCGGCACACTTCGGACAGAGGTCTCACCAAGATTATCGCAGACAATGCATATCTGAGCTTGAAACCCCACGAAAACCAAGATATCGTCGGTTCTGCATATCATACGCACTGTGGAGTGGTGAAAACACCAGATAACGTGTTTCTCGCATTCAATAGCACGAAACGAGCGATCTCGATGATTAAGCATACTTCGGACAGAAGTCTCACCAAGATTATCGCAGAAAATGCATATCTCAGCTTGAATCCCCACGAAAACCTGGATATCGCTAGTTCTGCATATCAAACGCACTGTGGAGTGCTGAAAACACCAGATAACGTGTTTCGCGCATTAAATAGCTCGAACAGAGCGATCTCGATGATTAAGCATACTTCGGACAAAAGTCTCACCAAGATTATCGCAGAAAATACATATTTCAGCTGGAAACCCCACGAAAACCATGTGATCGGCGGCTCTACATATCAAACGCTCTGTGGAGTGGTCAAAACACTAGAAAACTTGTTTTTTCGCATTAAATAGCTCGAAAAGAACGTTCTAGATGATTCTGCATACTTCTGACTGAAGACTCACCAAGATTATCGCAGAAAATGCATATCTCAGCTGGAAACACCACGAAAATCAAGATATCGCCGGTTCTGCATATCAAACGCACTGTGGAATGTTGAAAACACGTGAAAACGTGTTTCTCGCATTAACTAGCTCGAAAAGAACGATCTCGATGTTTCTGCATACTTCTCATAGATGAAACACCAAGATTATCGTTGAAAATGCATATCTCAGCTTGAAACCCGACGAAAACCAAAATATCTCCGGTTCTGCATATCCAACGCTCTGTGGAGTGGTGAAAACACCAGATATGGTTTTTCTCGCATTAACCAGCTCGAAAAGAGCGATCTCGATGATTCAGCATACTTCGGACAGGAGTCTCTCCAAGTTTATCGCAGAAAATGCATATCTCAGCTTGAAACCCCTCGAAAACCAAGATATCACCTGTTCTGCATATCCAACGCACTGTGGAGTGGTGAAAACACCAGATAACGTGTTTCTCGCATTAAATAGCTCGAAACGAGCGATCTCGATGATTCTGCATACTTCGGACAGAAGTTTCACCAAGATAATCGTAAAAAATGCATATCTCAGCCTGAAACCACACGAAAACCAAGATATCGCTGGTTCTGCATATCAAACGCACTGTGGAGTGGTGAAAACACCAGATAACGTGTTTCTCGCATTAAATAGCTCGAAAAGAGCGATCTAGATGATTCAGCATACTTCGGACAGAAGTCTCACCAAGATTATCGCAGAAAATGCATATCCCAGCTTGAAACCCCACGAAAACCAAGATATCGCTGGTAGTGCATATCAAACGCTCTGTGGAGTGGTGAAAACACCAGATAACGTGTTTCTCGCATTAAATAGCTCGAAAAGAGCGATCTCGATGATTCTGCATACTTCGGACAGAAGTCTCACCAAGATTATCGTAAAAAATGCATATCTCAGCTTGAAACCCCACGAAAACCAAGATATCGCTGGTACTGCATATCAAACGCTCTGTGGAGTGGTGAAAACACCAGATAACGTGTTTCTCGCATTAAATAGCTCGAAAAGAGCGATCTCGATGATTCTGCATACTTCGGACAGAAGTCTCACCAAGATTATCGTAAAAAATGCATATCTCAGCTTAAAAACCCACGAAAGCCAAGATATCGCTGGTTCTGCATATCAAACGCACTGTGGAGTGGTGAAAACACCAGATATGGTTTTTCTCGCATTAACCAGCTCGAAAAGAGCGATCTCGATGATTCTGCATACTTCGGACAGAAGTTTCACCAAGATTATCGTAAAAAATGCATATCTCAGCCTGAAACCACACGAAAACCAAGATATCGCTGGATCTGCATATCAAACGCACTGTGGAGTGGTGAAAACACCAGATAACGTGTTTCTCGCATTAAATAGCTCGAAAAGAGCGATCTAGATGATTCAGCATACTTCGGACAGAAGTCTCACCAAGATTATCGTAAAAAATGCATATCTCAGCTTGAAACCCGACGAAAACCAAAATATCTCCGGTTCTGCATATCCAACGCACTGTGCAGTGGTAAAAACACCAGATAACGTGTTTCCCGCATTAAATAGCACGAAACGAGCGATCTCGACGATTCAGCATACTTCGGACAGAAGTCTCTCCAAGTTTATCGCAGAAAATGCATATCTCAGCTTGAAACCCCTCGAAAACCAAGATATCACCTGTTCTGCATATCCAACGAACTGTGGTGTGGTGAAAACCCCCGAAAACGTGTTTCTCGCATTAAATAGCTCGAAGAGAGCGATCTCGATGATTCGGCACACTTCGGACAGAAGTCTCTCCAAGATTATCGCAGACAATGCATATCTGAGCTTGAAACCCCACGAAAACCAATATATCGTCGGTTCTGCATATCATACGCACTGTGGAGTGGTGAAAACACCAGATAACGTGTTTCCCGCATTAAATAGCACGAAACGAGCGATCTCGATGATTCTGCATACTTCGGACAGAAGTCTCACCAAGATTATCGCAGAAATTGCATATCTCAGCTTGAATCCCCAAGAAAACCAAGATATCGTTGTTTCTGCATATCAAACGCACTGTGGAGTGCTGAAAACACCAGATAACGTGTTTCGTGCATTAAGTAGCTCGAAAAGAGCGATCTAGATGATTCTGCACACTTCTGACTGAAGTCTCACCAATATTATCGCAGAAAATGCATATCTGAGCTTGAAACCCCACGAAAACCAAGATATCGCCGGTTCTGAATATCAAACGCACTGTGGAGTGGTGAAAACACCAGAAAACGAGTTTCTCGCATTAAATAGCTCGAAAAGAGCGCTCTCGATGTTTCTGCATACTTCGGACAGATGTTTCACCAAGATTATGGTAGAATATGCATATCTCAGTTTTAAACCCCACGAAAACCAAGATATCGTCGGTTCTGCATATCATACGCACTGTGGAGTGGTGAAAACACCAGATAACGTGTTTCTCGCATTCAATAGCACGAAACGAGCGATCTCGATGATTAAGCATACTTCGGACAGAAGTCTCACCAAGATTATCGCAGAAAATGCATATCTCAGCTTGAATCCCCACGAAAACCTGGATATCGCTAGTTCTGCATATCAAACGCACTGTGGAGTGCTGAAAACACCAGATAACGTGTTTCGCGCATTAAATAGCTCGAACAGAGCGATCTCGATGATTAAGCATACTTCGGACAAAAGTCTCACCAAGATTATCGCAGAAAATACACATTTCAGCTGGAAACCCCACGAAAACCATGTGATCGGCGGCTCTACATATCAAACGCTCTGTGGAGTGGTCAAAACACTAGAAAACTTGTTTTTTCGCATTAAATAGCTCGAAAAGAACGTTCTAGATGATTCTGCATACTTCTGACTGAAGACTCACCAAGATTATCGCAGAAAATGCATATCTCAGCTGGAAACACCACGAAAATCAAGATATCGCCGGTTCTGCATATCAAACGCACTGTGGAATGTTGAAAACACGTGAAAACGTGTTTCTCGCATTAACTAGCTCGAAAAGAACGATCTCGATGTTTCTGCATACTTCTCATAGATGAAACACCAAGATAATCGTTGAAAATGCATATCTCAGCTTGAAACCCGACGAAAACCAAAATATCTCCGGTTCTGCATATCCAACGCTCTGTGGAGTGGTGAAAACACCAGATATGGTTTTTCTCGCATTAACCAGCTCGAAAAGAGCGATCTCGATGATTCAGCATACTTCGGACAGGAGTCTCTGCAAGTTTATCGCAGAAAATGCATATCTCAGCTTGAAACCCCTCGAAAACCAAGATATCACCTGTTCTGCATATCCAACGCACTGTGGAGTGGTGAAAACACCAGATAACGTGTTTCTCGCATTAAATAGCTCGAAACGAGCGATCTCGATGATTCTGCATACTTCGGACAGAAGTTTCACCAAGATTATCGTAAAAAATGCATATCTCAGCCTGAAACCACACGAAAACCAAGATATCGCTGGTTCTGCATATCAAACGCACTGTGGAGTGGTGAAAACACCAGATAACGTGTTTCTCGCATTAAATAGCTCGAAAAGAGCGATCTAGATGATTCAGCATACTTCGGACAGAAGTCTCACCAAGATTATCGCAGAAAATGCATATCCCAGCTTGAAACCCCACGAAAACCAAGATATCGCTGGTAGTGCATATCAAACGCTCTGTGGAGTGGTGAAAACACCAGATAACGTGTTTCTCGCATTAAATAGCTCGAAAAGAGCGATCTCGATGATTCTGCATACTTCGGACAGAAGTCTCACCAAGATTATCGTAAAAAATGCATATCTCAGCTTGAAACCCCACGAAAACCAAGATATCGCTGGTACTGCATATCAAACGCTCTGTGGAGTGGTGAAAACACCAGATAACGTGTTTCTCGCATTAAATAGCTCGAAAAGAGCGATCTCGATGATTCTGCATACTTCGGACAGAAGTCTCACCAAGATTATCGTAAAAAATGCATATCTCAGCTTAAAAACCCACGAAAGCCAAGATATCGCTGGTTCTGCATATCAAACGCACTGTGGAGTGGTGAAAACAACAGATATGGTTTTTCTCGCATTAACCAGCTCGAAAAGAGCGATCTCGATGATTCTGCATACTTCGGACAGAAGTTTCACCAAGATTATCGTAAAAAATGCATATCTCAGCCTGAAACCACACGAAAACCAAGATATCGCTGGGTCTGCATATCAAACGCACTGTGGAGTGGTGAAAACACCAGATAACGTGTTTCTCGCATTAAATAGCTCGAAAAGAGCGATCTAGATGATTCAGCATACTTCGGACAGAAGTCTCACCAAGATTATCGCAGAAAATGCATATCTCAGCTTGAAACCCCACGAAAACCAAGATATCGCTGGTAGTGCATATCAAACGCTCTGTGGAGTGGTGAAAACACCAATTAACGTGTTTCTCGCATTAAATAGCTCGAAAAGAGCGATCTCGATGATTCTGCATACTTCGGACAGAAGTCACACCAAGATTATCGTAAAAAATGCATATCTCAGCTTGAAACCCCACGAAAACCAAGATATCGCTGGTACTGCATATCAAACGCTCTGTGGAGTGGTGAAAACACCAGATAACGTGTTTCTCGCATTAAATAGCTCGAAAAGAGCGATCTCGATGATTCTGCATACTTCGGACAGAAATCTCACCAAGATTATCGTAAAAAATGCATATCTCAGCTTGAAACCCGACGAAAACCAAAATATCTCCGGTTCTGCATATCCAACGCACTGTGCAGTGGTAAAAACACCAGATAACGTGTTTCTCGCATTAAATAGCTCGAAACGAGCGATCTCGATGATTCTGCATACTTCGGACAGAAGTCTCAACACGATTATCGCAGAATATGCATATCTCAGCTTGAAACTCCTCGAAAACCAAGATATCACCTGTTCTGCATATCCAACGAACTGTGGTGTGGCGAAAACCCCCGAAAACGTGTTTCTCGCATTAAATAGCTCGAAAAGAGCGATCTCGATGATTCGGCACACTTCGGACCGAAGTCTCACCAAGATTATCGCAGACAATGCATATCTGAGCTTGAAACACCACGAAAACCAAGATATCGTCGGTTCTGCATATCATACGCACTGTGGAGTGGTGAAAACACCAGATAACGTGTTTCTCGCATTCAATAGCACGAAACGAGCGATCTCGATGATTAAGCATACTTCGGACAGTAGTCTCACCAAGATTATCGTAAAAAATGCATATCTCAGCTTGAAACCCCACGAAAACCAAGATATCGTCGGTTCTGCATATCATACGCACTGTGGAGTGGTGAAAACACCAGATAACGTGTTTCTCGCATTCAATAGCACGAAACGAGCGATCTCGATGATTAAGCATACTTCGGACAGTAGTCTCACCAAGATTATCGTAAAAAATGCATATCTCAGCTTGAAACCCCACGAAAACCAAGATATCTACTGTTCTGCATATCAAACGCACTGTGGAGTGGTGAAAACACCAGAAAACGTGCTTCTCGCTCTAACTAGCTCGAAAAGAGCGATCTTGATGATTCAGCATACTTCGGACAGAAGTCTCACCAAGATTATCGCAGGAAATGCATATCTCAGCTTGAAATGCCACGAAAACCAAGATATCGCTGGTTCTGCATATCAAACGCACTGTGGAGTGGTGAAAACACCAGATAACGTGTTTCTCGCATTAAATAGCTCGAAAAGAGCGATCTAGATGATTCAGCATACTTCGGACAGAAGCCTCACCAAGATTATCGCAGGAAATAGATATTTCAGCTGGAAACCCCACGAAAACCAAGATATCGCCGGTTCTGCATATCCAACGCACTGTGGAGTGGTGAAAACACCAGATAACGTGTTTCTCGCATTAAATAGCTCGAAACGAGCGATCTCGATGATTCTGCATACTTCGGACAGAAGCTTCACCAAGATTATCGTAAAGAATGCATATCTCAGCTTGAAACCCCACGAAAACCAAGATATCGCTCGTACTGCATATCAAACGCTCTGTGGAGTGGTGAAAACACCCGATAACGTGTTTCGCACATTAAATAGCTCGAACAGAGCGATCTCGATGATTAAGCATACTTCGGACAGAAGTCTCACCAAGATTATCGCAGGAAATGCATATCTCAGCTTGAAACCACACGAAAACCAAGATATCTCCGATTCTGCATATCCAACGAACTGTGGAGTGGTGAAAACCCCAGAAAACGAGTTTCTCGCATTAAATAGCTCGAAAAGAGCGCTCTCGATGATTCAGCATACTTCTAACAGAAGTCTCACTAAGATTATCGCAGAAAATGTATATCTCAGCTTGAAACCCCACGAAAACCAAGATATCGCCGGTTCTGCATATCATACGCACTGTGGAGTGGTGAAAACACCAGATAACGTGTTTCCCGCATTAAATAGCACGAAACGAGCGATCTCGACGATTCAGCATACTTCGGACAGAAGTCTCTCCAAGTTTATCGCAGAAAATGCATATCTCAGCTTGAAACCTCTCGAAAACCAAGATATCACCTGTTCTGCATATCCAACGAACTGTGGTGTGGTGAAAACCCCCGAAAACGTGTTTCTCGCATTAAATAGCTCGAAGAGAGCGATCTCGATGATTCGGCACACTTCGGACAGAAGTCTCTCCAAGATTATCGCAGACAATGCATATCTGAGCTTGAAACCCCACGAAAACCAATATATCGTCGGTTCTGCATATCATACGCACTGTGGAGTGGTGAAAACACCAGATAACGTGTTTCCCGCATTAAATAGCACGAAACGAGCGATCTCGATGATTAAGCATACTTCGGACAGAAGTCTCACCAAGATTATCGCAGAAATTGCATATCTCAGCTTGAATCCCCAAGAAAACCAAGATATCGTTGTTTCTGCATATCAAACGCACTGTGGAGTGCTGAAAACACCAGATAACGTGTTTCGTGCATTAAGTAGCTCGAAAAGAGCGATCTAGATGATTCTGCACACTTCTGACTGAAGTCTCACCAATATTATCGCAGAAAATGCATATCTGAGCTTGAAACCCCACGAAAACCAAGATATCGCCGGTTCTGAATATCAAACGCACTGTGGAGTGGTGAAAACACCAGAAAACGAGTTTCTCGCATTAAATAGCTCGAAAAGAGCGCTCTCGATGTTTCTGCATACTTCGGACAGATGTTTCACCAAGATTATGGTAGAATATGCATATCTCAGCTTGACACCCGACGAAAACCAAAATATCGCCGGTTCTGCATATCAAACCAACTGTGGAGTGGTGAAAACTCCAGATAACGTGTTTCTCGCATTAAATAGCTCGAAAAGAGCGATCTCGATGATTCAGCATACTTCGGACAGAAGTCTCAACAAGATTATCGCAGAAAATGCATATCTCAGCTTGAAACCCCACGAAAACCAAGATATCGCGGGTTCTGCATATCAAACGCACTGTGGAGTGGTGAAAACACCGGTTAAGGTTTTTCTCGCATTAACTAGCTCGAAAAGAGCGATCTCGATGTTTCAGCATACTTCTGACAGAAGTCTCACCAGGATTATCGTAGAAAATGCATATCTCAGCTTGAAACCCGACCGAAACCAAGATATCTCCGGTTCTGCATGTCAAACGTACTGTGGAGTGGTGAAAACACCAGAAAACGTGTTTCGTGCATTAAGTAGCTCGAAAAGAGCGATCTAGATGATTCTGCACACTTCTGACTGAAGTCTCACCAATATTATCGCAGAAAATGCATAACTGAGCTTGAAACCCCACGAAAACCAAGATATCGCCGGTTCTGAATATCAAACGCACTGTGGAGTGGTGAAAACACCAGATAACGTGTTTCTCGCATTAAATAGCTCGAAAAGAGCGATCTAGATGATTCAGCATACTTCGGACAGAAGTCTCACCAAGATTATCGCAGGAAATGCATATCTCAGCTTGAAACCACACGAAAACCAAGATATCTCCGATTCTGCATATCCAACGAACTGTGGAGTGGTGAAAACCCCAGAAAACGAGTTTCTCGCATTAAATAGCTCGAAAAGAGCGCTCTCGATGTTTCTGCATACTTCGGACAGATGTTTCACCAAGATTATGGTAGAAAATGCATATCTCAGCTTGACACCCGACGAAAACCAAAATATCGCCGGTTCTGCATATCAAACCAACTGTGGAGTGGTGAAAACTCCAGATAACGTGTTTCTCGCATTAACCAGCTCGAAAAGAGCGATCTCGACGATTCAGCATACTTCGGACAGAAGTCTCTCCAAGTTTATCGCAGAAAATGCATATCTCAGCTTGAAACCCCTCGAAAACCAAGATATCACCTGTTCTGCATATCCAACGAACTGTGGTGTGGTGAAAACCCCCGAAAACGTGTTTCTCGCATTAAATAGCTCGAAGAGAGCGATCTCGATGATTCGGCACACTTCGGACAGAAGTCTCTCCAAGATTATCGCAGACAATGCATATCTGAGCTTGAAACCCCACGAAAACCAATATATCGTCGGTTCTGCATATCATACGCACTGTGGAGTGGTGAAAACACCAGATAACGTGTTTCCCGCATTAAATAGCACGAAACGAGCGATCTCGATGATTAAGCATACTTCGGACAGAAGTCTCACCAAGATTATCGCAGAAATTGCATATCTCAGCTTGAATCCCCAAGAAAACCAAGATATCGTTGTTTCTGCATATCAAACGCACTGTGGAGTGCTGAAAACACCAGATAACGTGTTTCGTGCATTAAGTAGCTCGAAAAGAGCGATCTAGATGATTCTGCACACTTCTGACTGAAGTCTCACCAATATTATCGCAGAAAATGCATATCTGAGCTTGAAACCCCACGAAAACCAAGATATCGCCGGTTCTGAATATCAAACGCACTGTGGAGTGGTGAAAACACCAGAAAACGAGTTTCTCGCATTAAATAGCTCGAAAAGAGCGCTCTCGATGTTTCTGCATACTTCGGACAGATGTTTCACCAAGATTATGGTAGAATATGCATATCTCAGCTTGACACCCGACGAAAACCAAAATATCGCCGGTTCTGCATATCAAACCAACTGTGGAGTGGTGAAAACTCCAGATAACGTGTTTCTCGCATTAAATAGCTCGAAAAGAGCGATCTCGATGATTCAGCATACTTCGGACAGAAGTCTCAACAAGATTATCGCAGAAAATGCATATCTCAGCTTGAAACCCCACGAAAACCAAGATATCGCGGGTTCTGCATATCAAACGCACTGTGGAGTGGTGAAAACACCGGTTAAGGTTTTTCTCGCATTAACTAGCTCGAAAAGAGCGATCTCGATGTTTCAGCATACTTCTGACAGAAGTCTCACCAGGATTATCGTAGAAAATGCATATCTCAGCTTGAAACCCGACCGAAACCAAGATATCTCCGGTTCTGCATGTCAAACGTACTGTGGAGTGGTGAAAACACCAGAAAACGTGTTTCGTGCATTAAGTAGCTCGAAAAGAGCGATCTAGATGATTCTGCACACTTCTGACTGAAGTCTCACCAATATTATCGCAGAAAATGCATATCTGAGCTTGAAACCCCACGAAAACCAAGATATCGCCGGTTCTGAATATCAAACGCACTGTGGAGTGGTGAAAACACCAGATAACGTGTTTCTCGCATTAAATAGCTCGAAAAGAGCGATCTAGATGATTCAGCATACTTCGGACAGAAGTCTCACCAAGATTATCGCAGGAAATGCATATCTCAGCTTGAAACCACACGAAAACCAAGATATCTCCGATTCTGCATATCCAACGAACTGTGGAGTGGTGAAAACCCCAGAAAACGAGTTTCTCGCATTAAATAGCTCGAAAAGAGCGCTCTCGATGTTTCTGCATACTTCGGACAGATGTTTCACCAAGATTATGGTAGAAAATGCATATCTCAGCTTGACACCCGACGAAAACCAAAATATCGCCGGTTCTGCATATCAAACCAACTGTGGAGTGGTGAAAACTCCAGATAACGTGTTTCTCGCATTAAATAGCTCGAAAAGAGCGATCTCGATGATTCAGCATACTTCGGACAGAAGTCTCACCAAGATTATCGCAGGAAATGCATATCTCAGCTTGAAACCACACGAAAACCAAGATATCTCCGATTCTGCATATCCAACGAACTGTGGAGTGGTGAAAACCCCAGAAAACGAGTTTCTCGCATTAAATAGCTCGAAAAGAGCGCTCTCGATGTTTCTGCATACTTCGGACAGATGTTTCACCAAGATTATGGTAGAAAATGCATATCTCAGCTTGACACCCGACGAAAACCAAAATATCGCCGGTTCTGCATATCAAACCAACTGTGGAGTGGTGAAAACTCCAGATAACGTGTTTCTCGCATTAACCAGCTCGAAAAGAGCGATCTCGACGATTCAGCATACTTCGGACAGAAGTCTCTCCAAGTTTATCGCAGAAAATGCATATCTCAGCTTGAAACCCCTCGAAAACCAAGATATCACCTGTTCTGCATATCCAACGAACTGTGGTGTGGTGAAAACCCCCGAAAACGTGTTTCTCGCATTAAATAGCTCGAAGAGAGCGATCTCGATGATTCGGCACACTTCGGACAGAAGTCTCTCCAAGATTATCGCAGACAATGCATATCTGAGCTTGAACCCCCACGAAAACCAATATATCGTCGGTTCTGCATATCATACGCACTGTGGAGTGGTGAAAACACCAGATAACGTGTTTCCCGCATTAAATAGCACGAAACGAGCGATCTCGATGATTAAGCATACTTCGGACAGAAGTCTCACCAAGATTATCGCAGAAATTGCATATCTCAGCTTGAATCCCCAAGAAAACCAAGATATCGTTGTTTCTGCATATCAAACGCACTGTGGAGTGCTGAAAACACCAGATAACGTGTTTCGCGCATTAAATAGCTCGAATAGAGCGATCTCGATGATTAAGCATACTTCGGACAGAAGTCTCACCAAGATTATCGCAGAAAATACATATTTCAGCTGGAAACCCCACGAAAACCAAGATATCGCCGGTTCTGCATATCCAACGCACTGTGGAGTGGTGAAAACACCAGATAACGTGTTTCTCGCATTAAATAGCTCGAAAAGAGCGATCTAGATGATTCAGCATACTTCGGACAGAAGTCTCACCAATATTATCGCAGAAAATGCATATCTCAGCTTGAAACCCCACGAAAACAAAGATATCGCTGGTTCTGCATATCAAACGCACTGTGGAGTGGTGAAAACAACCAGGGAACGTGTTTCTCGCATTAAATAGCTCGAATAGAGCGATCACGATGATTCTGCATACTTCGGACAGTAGTCTAACCAAGATTATCGCAGGAAATGCATATCTCAGCTTGAAACCACACGAAAACCAAGATATCTCCGGTTCTACATATCCAACGATCTGTGGAGTGGTGAAAGCCCCAGAAAACGAGTTTCTCGCACTAACTAGCTCGAAAAGAGCGATCTCGATGTTTCTGCATACTTCGGACAGATGTTTCACCAAGATTATCGTAGAAAATGCATATCTCTGCTTGAAACCCCATGAAAACCAAGATATCTACTGTTCTGCATATCCAACGAACTGTGGAGTGGTGAAAACCCCAGAAAACGTGTTTCTCGCATTAAATAGCTCGAAAACAGCGCTCTCGATGTTTCTGCATACTTCGGACAGATGTTTCACCAAGATTATCGTAGAAAATGCATATCTCAGCTTGACACCCGATGAACACCAAAATATCGCCGGTTCTGCATATCAAACCCACTGTGGAGTGGTGAAAACACCAGGTAACGTGCTTCTCGCATTAAATAGCTCGAAAAGGGCGATCTCGATGATTCAGCATACTTCTAACAGAAGTCTCACGAAGATTATCGCAGAAAATGCATATCTCTGCTTGAAACCCCATGAAAACCAAGATATCTACAGTTCTGCATATCCAACGAACTGTGGAGTGGTGAAAACCCCAGAAAACGTGTTTCTCGCATTAAATAGCTCGAAAAGAGCGCTCTCGATGTTTCTGCATACTTCGGACTGATGTTTCACCAAGCTTATCGTAGAAAATGCATATCTCAGCTTGAAACCCGACGAAAACCAAAATATCGCCGGTTCTGCATATCCAACGCACTGTGGAGTGGTGAAAACACCAGATAACGTGTTTCTCGCATTAAGTAGCTCGAAACGAGCGATCTCAATGATTCTAAATACTTCGGACAGAAGTCTCAACACGATTATCGCAGAAAATGCATATCTCATCTTGAAATTCCACGAAAACCAAGATATCGCTTGTTCTGCATATCAAACGCACTGTGGAGTGGTGAAAACACCAGATAACGTGTTTCTCGCATTAAATAGCTCGAAAAGAGCGATCTAGATGATTCAGCATACTTCGGACAGAAGTCTCACCAAGATTATCGCAGGAAATACATATCTCAGCTTGAAACCACACGAAAACCAAGATATCTCCGGTTCTGCATATCCAACGAACTGTGGAGTGGTGAAAACCCCAGAAAACGAGTTTCTCGCACTAACTAGCTCGAAAAGAGCGATCTCGGTGATTCAGCATACTTCTGACTGATGTCTCACCAATATTATCGCAGAAAATGCATATCTCAGCTTGAAACCCCACGAAAACCAAGATATCGCTGGTTCTGCATATCAAACTAACTGTGGAGTGGTGAAAACACCAGATAACGAGTTTCACGCATTAAATAGCTCGAAAAGAGCGATCTCGATGATTCAGCATACTTCGGACAGAAGTCTCAACAAGATTATCGCAGAAAATGCATATCTCAGCTTGATACCCCGCGAAAACAAAGATATCTACTGTTCTGCATATCCGACGAACTGTGGAGTGGTGAAAACCTCAGAAAACGTGCTTCTCGCATTAAATAGCTCGAAAAGAGCGCTCTCGATGTTTCTGCATACTTTGGACAGATGTTTCACCAAGCTTATCGTAGAAAATGCATATCTCAGCTTGAAACCCGACGAAAACCAAAACATCACCGGTTCTGCATATCCAACGCACTGTGGAGTGGTGAAAACACCAGATAACGTGTTTCTCGAATTAAGTAGCTCGAAACGAGCGATCTCGATGATTCTGCATACTTCGGACAGAAGTCTCAACAAGATTATCGCAGAAAATGCATATCTCAGCTTGAAACCCCACGAAAACCAAGATATCGCCGGTTTTGCATATCAAACGCACTGTGGAGTGGTGAAAACACCAGATAACGTGTTTCGCGCATTCAGTAGCTCGAAAAGAGCGGTCTCGAAGATTCTGCATACTTCTGACAGAAGTCTCACCAGGATTATCGTAGAAAATGCATATCTCAGCATGAAACCCGACCGAAACCAAGATATCTCCGGTTCTGCATGTCAAACGTACTGTGGAGTGGTGAAAACAGCAGAAAACGTGTTTCGTGCATTAAGTAGCTCGAAAAGAGCGATCTAGATGATTCTGCATACTTCTGACAGAAGTCTCACCAGGATTATCGTAGAAAATGCATATCTCAGCTTGAAACCCCACGAAAACAAAGATATCTACTGTTCTGCATATCCGACGAACTGTGGAGTGGTGAAAACCTCAGAAAACGTGTTTCTCGCATTAAATAGCTCGAAAAGAGCGCTCTCGATGTTTCTGCATACTTTGGACAGATGTTTCACCAAGCTTATCGTAGAAAATGCATATCTCAGCTTGAAACCCGACGAAAACCAACATATCACCAGTTCTGCATATCCAACGCACTGTGGAGTGGTGAAAACACCAGATAACGTGTTTCTCGCATTAAGTTGCTCGAAACGAGCGATCTCGATGATTCTGCATACTTCGGACAGAAGTCTCAACAAGATTATCGCAGAAAATGCATATCTCAGCTTGAAACCCCACGAAAACCAAGATATCGCCGGTTTTGCATATAAAACGCACTGTGGAGTGGTGAAAACACCGGATAAGGTTTTTCTCGCATTAACTAGCACGAAAAGAGCGATCTCGATGTTTCAGCATACTGCGGACAGAAGTCTCACCAAGATTATCGCAGAAAATGCATATCTCACCTTGAAACCCCACGAAAACCAAGATATCGCCTGTTCTGCATATCATACGCACTGTGGAGTGGTGAAAACACCAGATTACGTGTTTCTCGCATTAAATAGCTCGAAAAGAGCGTTCTCGAAGATCCTGCATACTTCTGACAGAAGTCTCACCAAGATTATCGTAGAAAATGCATATCTCAGCTTGAAACCCGATGAAAACCGAGTTATCTCCGGTTCTGCACATCAAACGTACCGTGGAGTGGTGAAAACACCAGAAAACGTGTTTCGCGCATTAAGTATCTCGAAAAGAGCGTTCTCGAAGATTATGCATACTTCTGACAGCCGTCTCACCAGGAATATCGTAGAAATGCATATCTCAGCTTGAAACCCGACCGAATCCAAGATATCTCCGGTTCTGCATGTCAAACGTACTGTGGAGTGGAGAAAACACCAGAAAACGTGTTTCGTGCATTAAGTAGCTCGAAAAGAGCGATCTAGATGATTCTGCACACTTCTGACTGAAGTCTCACCAATATTATCGCAGAAAATGCATATCTCAGCTCGAAACCTCACGAAAATCAATATGTTGCCGGTTCTGCATATCAAACGCACTGTGGAGTGGTGAAAACACAAGAAAACGTGTTTCGTGCATTAGTTCGCTCGAGAAGAGCGATATCGAAGATCCTGCATACTTCTGACAGAAGTCTCACCAAGATTATCGTAGAAAATGCGGTTCTCAGCATGAAACCCGACGAAAACCGAGATATCGCCGGTTCTGCATATCAAACGTACTGTGGAGTGGTGAAAACACCAGAAAACGTGATTGGTGCATTCAGTAGCTCGAAAAGAGCGATCTAGTTGATTCTGCATACTTCTGACAAAAGACCCACCAAGATTATCGCAGAAAATGCATATCTCAGCTGGAAACACCACGAAAACCAAGATATCTCCGGTTCTGCAAATCCAACGAACTGTGGGTTCGTGAAAACCCCAGAAAACGTGTTTCTCGCATTAAATAGCTCGAAAAGAGCGCTCTCGATGTTTCTGCATACTTCGGACAGATGTTTCACCAAGATTATCGTAGAAAATGCATATCTCAGCTTGAAACCCGACCGAAACCAAGATATCTCCGGTTCTGCATGTCAAACGTACTGTGGAGTGGTGAAAACACCAGAAAACGTGTTTCGTACATTACGTAGCTCGAAAAGAGCGATCTAGATGATTCTGCATACTTCTGACTGAAGTCTCACCAATATTATCGCAGAAAATGCATATCTCATCTTGAAACCCCACGAAAACCAAGATATCGCCGGTTCTGCATATCATACGCACTGTGTAGTGGTGAAAACACCAGATAACGTGTTTCTCGCATTAAATAGCTCGAAACGAGCGATCTCGATGATTAAGCATACTTCGGACAGAAGTCTCACCAAGATTATCGTAAAAACTGCATATCTCAGCTTGAAACCCCACGAAAACCAAGATATCGCTGGTTCTGCATATTAAACGCACTGTGGAGTGCTGAAAACACCAGATAACGTGTTTGTCGCATTAAATAGCTCGAATAGAGCGATCTCGATGATTCTGCATACTTCGGACAGAAGTCTCACCAAGATTATCGTAAAAAATGCATATCTCAGCTTGAAACCCCACGAAAACCAAGATATCGCTGGTACTGCATATCAAACGCACTGTGGAGTGGTGAAAACACAAGATAACGTGTTTCTCGCATTAAATAGCTCGAAAAGAGCGATCTCGATGATTCTGCATACTTCGGACAGAAGCCTCACCAAGATTATCGCAGAAAATGCATATCTCAGCTTGAAACCCCACGAAAACCAAGATGTCGCCGGTTCTGCATATCAAACACACTGTGGAGTGGTGAAAATACCAGAAAACGTGTTTCTCGCATTAAGTAGCTCGAAAAGAGCGTTCTCGAAGATCCTGCATACTTCTGACAGCCGTCTCACCAGGAATATCGTAGAAAATGCATATCTCAGCTTGAAACCCGACCGAATCCAAGATATCTCCGGTTCTGCATGTCAAATGCACTGTGGAGTGGTGAAAACACCAGAAAACGTGTTTCGTGCATTAAGTAGCTCGAAAAGAGCGATCTAGATGATTCTGCATACTTCTGACTGAAGTCTCACCAATATTATCGCAGAAAATGCATATCTCAGCTGGAAACCCCACGAAAACCAGGATATCTACTGTTCTGCATATCAAACGCACTGTGGAGTGCTGAAAACACCAGATAACGTGTTTGTCGCATTAAATAGCTCGAATAGAGCGATCTCGATGATTCAGCATACTTCGGACAGAAGTCTCACCAAGATTATCGTAGAAAAAGCATATCTCAGCTTGAACCCCGACGAAATCAAAGATGTCGCCGGTTCTGCATATCAAACGCACTGTGGAGTGGTGAAAACAAAATCTTAAAAAAGTAATCCTGGTCGCATACAATATAAATTTGATTGATTAATACGTCCAGGAACAGCATCAACTTTAATTCCAACTGATTGAATAGCTCATGAATGAATTACATCAGTTGATGATAATAATAATCGAATCGGAAAATTTATTGGAATGACCATACGATTATCAACATTTAATAAATGAAAACTATTCATAACCCTATCAGATAATATATAAGAATCAAATTCCAAATCTTTAAATTCTGAATATTCATAAGACCAAAATCACTGATGACCTATAATTTTAATTGTAAAATAAGGATTTAAAATTTCATCAATATAATATAAAATCTTTAAAGAAGGAAAACAAATTGTTATTAAAATAAAAATTGGAATAATAGTTCAAATAATTTCCAATAAATGATTCTTCAATAAATACCGATTAACATACTTATTAGTAATAATATCTAAAATAATTAATATTGAAAATACAATAATAACTAACATTAATATTATAACTAAATTATGAAAAGAAATTAAATTGTCAGAATAAGGTGAATTAGAATCTTGAAATCTATATATAAATCATGTTGCAATTTTTAATAAAAAATAATATATTTTTATAAATAAATCTTAAATCTATCGCACTTATCTGCCATATTAAATAAAATAAAATATTAAAAATAAAAATTAAATCAATCATTAAAACTCAACATTATTAAATATTCAAAAATAATTCCTTTTTATTATTTAACACAATAGGTACTTCTAAATATACATGATCTAAAGGAGGTATAAAACCAATTCATTCTAATGAACTATTAAATTTAAAAACTACTAACCGTATTGAAATAAATCTTTCTAAAATTAAAAAAATTAATAAAATTAATCTATTTTAAGAAATTAATGAACCAATTGAAGAAAATAAATTCCAACAATAATATGCATCAGGATAATCTGAATATCGTCGAGGTATACCCATTAATCCTAAAAAATGTTGAGGAAAAAAAGTTATATTAACACCAATAAACATTATATAAAACTGAATTTTCAATCAATTCTGATGTATAACAACACCAAAAATTAAAGGAAATCAATGAATAAATCTTCCAACCATTGCAAAAACTGCTCCTATAGATAAAACATAATGAAAATGACCAACAACATAATAAGTATCATGTAAAATAATATCAATAGAAGAATTTGATAATACAATACCCGTCAATCCACCAATTATAAATATTATAACAAACCCTAATGATCATAAAATTGAATTATTATAACCTAATTTAGCTCCATGATAAGTAGCTAATCAACTAAAAACTTTAATTCCTGTAGGAACTGCAATAACTATAGTTGCTGAAGTAAAATAAGCTCGAGTATCTACATCTAACCCAACTGTAAATATATGATGTGCTCATACAATAAATCCTAAAAATCCAATTCCTAATATAGCATAAATCATTCCTAAATTACCAAATACCTCTTTTTTACCCCTCTCATTTATAATAATATGTGAAATCAACCCAAACCCCGGTAAAATTAAAATATAAACTTCAGGATGCCCAAAAAATCAAAATAAATGTTGATATAAAATTGGATCACCTCCCCCTAAAGGATCAAAAAACGAAGTATTAATATTTCGATCAAAAATTAATATTGTAATTGCTCCAGCTAAAACTGGCAATGATAATAATAATAAAATAGCTGTAATAAACACTGATCAAGGAAATAAAGCTATTTGATCATAATTTAAAGATAAATTTTTTATTATTATAATAGTTACTATAAAATTTATTGCCCCAATAATTGAAGAAATTCCTGATAAATGTAAAGAAAAAATAGTAATATCAACAGAAGGAGAAGAATGAAATAAATATGAAGATAAAGGAGGATAAACCGTTCAACCAGTCCCTGGTCTAACTTGAAATAAATTTCTTGAAAGTAATAATGTTAATGATGGCGGTAATAATCAAAATCTAATATTATTTATACGAGGAAATGCCATATCTGGAGATCCTAATATTAATGGAACTAATCAATTACCAAATCCACCAATTATAAATGGTATTACTATAAAAAAAATTATTAAAAATGCATGAACAGTAACAATTGAATTATAAACTTGAACATTATTAATTCATATACCTGGGGTACTTAACTCCATACGAATAATTATTCTCATAGAAGTTCCAATTATCCCTGATCATAAAGCAAACACAAAATAAATTATACCAATATTTTTATGATTAGTAGAATAAAATCATTTATCAAACATAAATAAAACATAATTATATAATATTTAAATATTAATAAATATATTTATATATTATAAGATTTATTATAAATCAATATATATATATATATATATATATATATATATATATATATATATATATATATATTTAACTTTGAAAATTAAAAGTTTATTTTAACTTAAAATCTTCAAATCAAAAAAAGTATCATGTCTGATAAAAGAATTAAATTGTAAATTTAAACATGTAAGAAAAACTTACTGATACTAATTTTCTATAGTTTAAAAAAAACTTAAAATTGCAAATTTTAAAATATAAATAATTATTAGAAAATATTAATCATAAATATCTCACACTATATTAAATTTAACAAATTGATCAATACTTAAATTATATTAAATTAAAACCTTTAAGTAACATAAACATTAACCAATAAAAACCTAAAAAAAAATAACATAATAATAAATAAAACAATATAAGACTTAAATATCTAACTCTTACAAAAATATTTTTTAGCTCTAGGATAATTCCTACTAATATATAATAATAATCTAAAATAATTTCAAATAATTATAACTGATGCTAATATCATAATAAATAATAAAACATAAAAATTAACATAATCCTCTAAAAAATAATAATTCAAAATTCACTTTAACACTAAAGCCAAAAATGGAGGTAAAGAAGAATAAATTAAAACTATAATAATAAAATATACCTTCAAATATTTATCAACTAATAAAAACCCCAAATCATTAAAAGTTACCACATCAAATTTTTCAAAAAAATATAACAATATATAAAAAATAACTG
The DNA here is from genome assembly GCA_951804975.1 of Anthophora plumipes. Lineage (NCBI taxonomy): Eukaryota > Metazoa > Arthropoda > Insecta > Hymenoptera > Apidae > Anthophora > Anthophora plumipes. Next base: position 3,235,725 of record CATORF010000980.1, read on the forward strand.
CATAAAAAGAAAAATATTCCAAATAAATTTTTACATTTACATATATAATTATTAATAAAAAAGTTGATTGAATAATAGAAGAAGATCTAATAAATATTTTTATAGAATTATAAACTTTCATTATAATAGGAATAAAAATTAAATTTAATAAAATTCAACCTATAAAAAAAAAATTTACACCACTCACATTAGCTAAAAAATATATAGGTACTATTTTTATAACTGTTGAAAATATAAAAATTCTTGTTCAACACATATATCTATGAATATAAATAGATCATTGATGAAAAGGAAATATTCCTAATTTTACTAACATAATTAATTGAATAAAAATTTCAAAAAAAACTCTTACTTCTTTCATAGATACATAAAAATACAATCTTATAATAAAAACTAACCTTCTTACTACTGATACTATATAATAAAAAACACTAGCATATTTTGAATCTCTAGTTAAATTTATATAAATAATTAAAACTAATGTTATAACTTCATAAATTAATCACATAAAAAATAAATCTCTTACAAAAAGAATGATTAAATAATTAATAATAATATATCTAAGACATATTACATTTTTAAATATTACTTTCTTCACAAAAAACCAATTCAAAATTATCTTTTAATTAAAAATTAAATAGTTTATAATACTAAAATTTTTACCTATTATATTTTAGTGTCAAAGCACCTAAATTTTTGAAATTTAAAGTATTAATAAAATTAATAAATATAAAAAAAATCAATTAGTAACAATAAATATAAAATTTATTTAAGTATCTTATCAAAATAATCCTTTAATCAGGCATATTACTTTAATACATATTTATATAAAATATATAAAAGATACATATAATCTATAACTAGGGTATGAACCTACCAGCTTTAAACTTAGCTTATTTATATAGATATATTTAAAAATTACTTTTAATTGCAAATTAAATATTATAGATTAAAATTAACTAATATCCATTTAAAGATATATATATATCTTTATATATGGATATATATTTATATTCATCCTTAGGGAAAGAATGAAGCCATTGAAATAAACTAAAGCTAAGGTAAATTCGAAAGGTTAATATCCAAAATCCTCTACTTGCAAGGGACAAATGAGGCTATTTAAATAAATTCAAGCTAAAGTAGAATTGAAAGGTTTATTTCAATATATTCATCCTTAGGGAAAGAATGAAGCCATTGAAATAAACTAAAGCTAAGGTAAATTCGAAAGGTTAATATCCAAAATCCTCTACTTGCGAGGGACAAATGAGGCTATTTAAATAAATTCAAGCTAAAGTAGAATTGAAAGGTTTATTTCAATATATTCATCCTTAGGGAAAGAATGAAGCCATTGAAATAAACTAAAGCTAAGGTAAATTCGAAAGGTTAATATCCAAAATCCTCTACTTGCGAGGGACAAATGAGGTTATTTAAATAAATTCAAGCTAAAGTAGAATTGAAAGGTTAATATCCAAATCCTCTACTTACAAGGGACAAATGAGGCTATTTAAATAAATTCAAGCTAAAGTAGAATTGAAAGGTTTATTTCAATATATTCATCCTTAGGAAAAGAGTGAAGCCATTGAAATAAACTAAAGCTAATGTAAATTCGAAAGGTTAATATCCAAATCCTCTACTTGCAAGGGACAAATGGGGCTATTTAAATAAATTCAAGCTAAAGTAGAATTGAAAGGTTTATTTCAATATATTCATCCTTAGGGAAAGAATGAAGCCATTGAAATAAACTAAAGCTAATGTAAATTCGAAAGGTTAATATCCAAATCCTCTACTTGCAAGGAACAAATGAGGCTATTTAAATAAATTCAAGCTAAAGTAGAATTGAAAGGTTTATTTCAATATATTCATCCTTAGGGAAAGAGTGAAGCCATTGAAATAAACTAAAGCTAATGTAAATTCGAAAGGTTAATATCCAAATCCTCTACTTGCAAGGGACAAATGAGGCTATTTAAATAAATTCAAGCTAAAGTAGAATTGAAAGGTTTATTTCAATATATTCATCCTTAGGAAAAGAGTGAAGCCATTGAAATAAACTAAAGCTAATGTAAATTCGAAAGGTTAATATCCAAATCCTCTACTTACATGGGACAAATGAGGCTATTTAAATAAATTCAAGCTAAAGTAGAATTGAAAGGTTTATTTCAATATATTCATCCTTAGGGAAAGAGTGAAGCCATTGAAATAAACTAAAGCTAATGTAAATTCGAAAGGTTAATATCCAAATCCTCTACTTGCAAGGGACAAATGAGGCTATTTAAATAAATTCAAGCTAAAGTAGAATTGAAAGGTTTATTTCAATATATTCATCCTTAGGGAAAGAGTGAAGCCATTGAAATAAACTAAAGCTAAAGTAAATTCGAAAGGTTAATATCCAAAAATCCTCTACTTGCAAGGGACAAATGAGGCTATTTAAATAAATTCAAGCTAAAGTAGAATTGAAAGGTTTATTTCAATATATTCATCCTTAGGAAAAGAGTGAAGCCATTGAAATAAACTAAAGCTAAAGTAAATTCGAAAGGTTAATATCCAAAAATCCTCTACTTGCAAGGGACAAATGAGGCTATTTAAATAAATTCAAACTAAAGTAGAATTGAAAGGTTTATTTCAATATATTCATTCTTAGGGAAAGAATGAAACCATTGAATTAAACTAAAATCGACTATTAATAATAAATTTATTTATTAATTAAATTCTCTACTTATAAAAACAAATAAAACTATTTAAATAAATTCAAACTAAAGTAGAATTGAAAGGTTTATTTCAATATATTCATCTTTAAGGGAAAAATAAAGCCATTGAAATAAACTAAAATCAACTATTAATAATAAATTTATTTATTAATTAAATTCTCTACTTATAAAAAACAAATAAAACTATTTAAATAAATTCAAGCTAAAGTAGAATTGAAAGGTTTATTTCAATATATTCATTCTTAGGGAAAGAATGAAACCATTGAAATAAACTAAAATCGACTATTAATAATAAATTTATTTATTAATTAAATTCTCTACTTATAAAAACAAATAAAACTATTTAAATAAATTCAAACTAAAGTAGAATTGAAAGGTTTATTTCAATATATTCATCTTTAAGGGAAAAATAAAGCCATTGAAATAAACTAAAATCGACTATTAATAATAAATTTATTTATTAATTAAATTCTCTAAGATACAAATTTAATTATAAATTATATATAAATTATATATAAATACCCCCCCCAATAATTAATAATTTTATTTAATACATAAATAAAAATTTTTAATTTTTTTTTGTTATTAAGTAACGCTATAATCTTATTAATAATATTAAACTATAATTTTATTACATAATAAATTTAAATATAAGTAAATAAAATCAATTTTTAATTTGAAAAAATTTTTATTAATATATATATATATATATTAATATTAAAATGTATATATATATATAAATAATTTATTAACAAATATATTTATATATATATAAATCATAGGTGGGTTCCAAAATTTATAAAAGATTATATTAACCTTTATATATTAATATTAATATTAATTAATTAAATATTTATATAATCATATATATTATTTTATATCTATAATATATGTAAATTATATTATGAATACATTAGATTATAATAAATTATTGAAAAGGAAAGAAATATAAATATAAATATAAAAATTATTTATTAATTAATAAATATTTATATATATATATATATATATATATAAATCTATATATATACATATATATATATTTATTATATATATATATATAAATCTATATATATACATATATATATATTTATTAAATATTAATCAATTTATTAAATATAGTGCATTTATAAGTTATTAAATAATTTATAAATTATATGAAAGCATAAATAATCATAATTTAATTCTACCTTAGGATATATTTATAAATGTATATATATTCTCAGATTTATATATTGTAATATTTATATATATATCTTGTTATATATAAAATGTATATATATTTATCAGTTGGCCTCCATCTATTTATAATAGTATATAAATATATATATATATATAAATAATTTATTAATTAATAGATATTTATATTAATATTAAGATGTATATATATATATAAATAATTTATTAATCAATATATCTATATATATATAAATCATAGGTGAGTTCACATGTTTATAAAAGATTATATTAACCTTTATATATTAATATTAATATTAATTAATTAAATATTTATATAATTATATATACTATGTTACATCTATGATATATGTAAATTATATTATAAATACATTAGAGTACCATAAATTATTAAATAAAGATATATATATATATATAAATATATAAATTATTTATTAATTAATAGATATTTAAATATATAATAACATATTTATATATATTAATAGGTATTTATTAATTAATAAATAATTTATGATTCATAGGTTATATATAAATAAATAAAAAATTTATATGCGCTTATTAAACATTAATTGATTTATTAAACATAGCGCATTTATAAGTTATTAAATAATTTATAAATTATATAAAAGCATAAATAATCATAATTTAATCCTACCTTAGGATATATTTATAAATGTATATATATTCTCAGATTTATATATTGTAATATTTATATATATATCTTGTTATATATAAAATGTATATATATTTATCAGTTGGCCTCCATCTATTTATAATAGTATATAAATATGTATATATATAAATAATTTATTAATTAATAGATATATATATTAATATTAAGATGTGTATATATATATAAATAATTTATTAATCAATATATATATATATATATATATATATATATATATATATATATATATATATATATATATATACTACTATTATAATAGTCTTTATTATTAAAAATTTTGTATTAAAATTTTAATCTAATATAATTAATAATATTTTAGGGCTATTTAATAACAATTTATTTCTATATAATTTTTTTTATATAAAAATTAATTTTTTTATTATTTATAATTTTCTATAGAAAAATCAAAGCTTTAAATAGTTAATTAAGGGGTTAACTATTATAAAGATTAGATTTACCTATAGATAGATTAATCTTTGTATATTTAATTAAAAAATTAATTACATTATAGAAATTGATACCTACTATAGAAAAATCAAAGCTTTAAATAGTTAATTGGGGGGTTAACTATTATAAAGATTAGATTTACCTATAGATAGATTAATCTTTGTATATTTAATTAAAAAATTAATTACATTATAGAAATTGATACCTTCTATAGAAAAATCAAAGCTTTAAATAGTTAATTGGGGGGGTTAACTATTATAAAGATTAGATTTACCTATAGATAGATTAATCTTTGTATATTTAATTAAAAAATTAATTACATTATAGAAATTGATACCTTCTATAGAAAAATCAAAGCTTTAAATAGTTAATTGGGGGGTTAACCATTATAAAGATTAGATTTACCTATAGATAGATTAATCTTTGTATATTTAATTAAAAAATTAATTACATTATAGAAATTGATACCTTCTATAGAAAAATCAAAGCTTTAAATAGTTAATTGGGGGGTTAACTATTATAAAGATTAGATTTACCTATAGATAGATTAATCTTTGTATATTTAATTAAAAAATTAATTACATTATAGAAATTGATACCTTCTATAGAAAAATCAAAGCTTTAAATAGTTAATTGGGGGGTTAACTATTATAAAGATTAGATTTACCTATAGATAGGTGTATATCTAATTAAAAATTAATTACATTATAGAAATTGATACCTTCTATAGAAAAATCAAAGCTTTAAATAGTTAATTAAGGGGTTAGCTATTATAAAGATTAGATTTACCTATAGATAGGTGTATATCTAATTAAAAATTAATTACATTATAGAAATTGATACCTTCTATAGAAAAATCAAAGCTTTAAATAGTTAATTGGGGGGTTAACTATTATAAAGATTAGATTTACCTATAGATAGGTGTATATCTAATTAAAAATTAATTACATTATAGAAATTGATACCTTCTATAGAAAAATCAAAACTTTAATTTATTTAAAATTTTTAAATAAATTCAAATCAATAAAATTGAATTTAAGTTACAAATTAATTAAATTTATTTTATATATATAATTAGATTAAAAAATAATTTTTTATTAATAATAAAATCTGCAACACTAAATAAAAATTTTATTCGGAAATAAATTTTAATAATGGTAAATTTTGGTGCCAGCAACAGCGGTTAAACCAATTTTATAAATTAATTAATCATAATATTTTAATTACTTAAAAATTAATATATTTTAATTAAAAAATTAAATTTTTAGTGAAATATACAATTTAGTTCAAATAATTAAAATTTATTATTAAATTAATTAATAAATTTTATAAAAAAACTAGGATTAGATACCCTACTATAAAATTAAATAAAAAATTAACTATTAAATGTAAATCATTAAAATTAATAAATATGGCGGCTTATTAATTCCATTAGAGGAACTTATAATTTAATCGATATTCCACGATAAGACTCACTTAAATTACATTTATATATAGCTGTTTACACATTTTTTTTAATTGATAATGTTAATAAATTTTAATAAATTAAAATTCAAGTAAATATGTAGTGCATTTAAGATATTAAGAGTTATAATATAATATTATATTTTGAATAAATAATTTTAAAATTATTTTGAAAGAAAATTTAAAAGTAAATTTACTTCAATTAATTAAATTGAACTATATGCTAATAAGCGTACAAATCGCCCGTCAATTTCACCAAAATAAAATAAGTCGTAACATAGTAATTGTACTGGAAAGTGTAATTAGGAACTAAAAATTTTAGTTTAAACTGAAATAAAATTTTTCATTTACACTGAAAAGATTAATTTAATTAAAATTTTATTTTAATTAAAATAATAAAAAATATTATAAATTAATCAATTTTATATAAATAAAATTTTATCAAATAACAATTATTTCAGTAATTATTTATTAAAAAATAATTTTTTTAAAAGTTAAAAGTAATGTAAATGAACTTATCTAAATTTAAAAAATTTTAAATAAATTTAGTACCTTTTGTATCAGGGTTAATCAAATTAAATTATTTATATATATTAATCCCGAAATAAAAAGAACTAAATATATATAATTTTTTTTGTTACAAAAAAACTATAAATATATATTTAGAAATTAGATGTTATACGATTTTTAAAATATCTGGTTTTTTTAGAAATGAATTTAATTCATAATTAAGTAAAAATTTATTAAAATTTTAAAATTTTATAAATTTATTTAATTAAAAAATTTAAGGGATAACCTTTAAATTTAAATTATTATTAATTTTAAAATCCAACTATTATTATATTCTTAAAATTTGAAATTATAATAAAATATTTTATAATTTAAAAATATTACTTAAAAATTTAAAATATTAATATAAAAATAATTATAAAAAAACTAATTAAATAAATAAATTAATTTTATAATGATTAAATAAATAGTAAAAATTGTAAAAATTATTAAAGAAATAATATATAAATTTAAGGAATTAGGCAAATTAAAATAATATATTCAACTGTTTAACAAAAACATTGTCTATAGAAATAATAATTTTAGATAAATCTGCCCAATGATTCTTATTAAATGGCTGCAGTATACCTGACTGTACAAAGGTAGCATAATAAATTGTCTTCTAATTAAAGACTTGTATGAAAGAATTAATGAAATATATACTGTCTCAATATTATTTTATGAAATTAAATTTTAAGTTAAAATTCTTAAATTCTTTTATGGGACGATAAGACCCTATAGAATTTCATATTTATAATTATTATAAATTTAAATTTTATTCTAAATAATAATAATTATAACATATTTAACTGGGAGGGTTATTAAATTTAAAAAACTTTAATTTAAAAAATCTTAAATTATAGAAAATTTAAAAGATCTTTTATTAAAAATTAAAAAAATAAATTACCTTAGGGATAACAGCGTAATATCTTTTGAAAGACCAAATTTATAAAGATGATTACGACATCGATGTTGAATTAAGATATAATTTAAATGCAGGAGTTTAAAAATTAAGTCTGTTCGACTTTTAAAATCTTACATGATTTGAGTTCAGATCGACGTAAGTCAGATCGGTTTCTATCTATAAAAAATTTATAATTTTTTGTACGAAAGGACTAAAATTATTTATATAAATATAATCATTTAATTAACTTAATATTTATTAAAAATTATCTTGGCAGAAAAGTGCATTAAAGTTAGAATTTAATAATATATATACATATAATAAATTATATATAGGTAATAATCTTCGTAATTATCATAATTTTAACTATAATTTGTATATTACTTACAGTAGCTTTTTTAACCTTATTAGAACGAAAAATCTTAAGATATATTCAAACACGAAAAGGACCTACTAAAGTAGGATATAAAGGAATACTTCAACCTTCTTCAGATGCTATTAAATTAATCTCTAAAGAATGATTATTTTTAAATTTAAATTATTTAATTTATATATTGAGACCAATACTTATATTTATATTTGCCATATTATTATGAATTTTATATCCTTGAACTAATTTAATAATAACAAACTACAATTTAATATTCTTTATCACCTTATTAGGTCTTAATACTTATCCAATTATTTTAATTGGGTGAATTTCAAATAATAATTATTCTATATTAGGGGCTATTCGATCTTTAGCACAAATAATTTCATTTGAAATTAGTCTTTTTTTAATATTTTTTTTAATTATAATTTTAACTGAAGGTTATTCATTAAATCAATTATATAAATATCAAGAATATATAAAATTTAGAATTTTATTAACACCAATTTATATAATCTTTTTTATTAGTATATTAATTGAATTAAACCGGACTCCTTTTGACCTAATTGAAGGAGAATCTGAATTAGTTTCAGGATTTAATGTAGAATACTACAGAAGATTTTTTGTATTAATTTTTTTATCAGAATATTCAATTATTTTATTTATAAGATTTGTTATAACTTTAATATTTATAGGTTTTAAAATACCTAGAATAAAATTTTTAGTTTTTATAAATATTCATATGATTTTAATTTTATGATTACGAGGTGTATTACCACGAATCCGTTATGATAATTTAATATACATATGTTGAACTGATTTTTTAATTTTAGTATTAATTTATAATATATTTGTATATATAACAAAAGTAATTTTTATACATATTTAAAATAAAATTAAAAAGTTAATAGAAAATACTATTTCTATGATATATTTTCAAAATATAAACTTATTCAAGTTCATTAACTACTTATTAATTTAATAAATAATATTATCTCAATAATAATATAATCCAGGAGAAACAATAAAGAAAAAAAAATATAAAATTGTAAATATATTATTCAATTGAATATAAGGATATTCAATTAACTGACCACCTAATCAAGTTAATATAATAAATCTATTAATAAAAAATCAATAAAATAATTGACTTAATGGATAAAATTTATTTGTTTTAATATTATTTTTATATAAAGGTATAAAATATAAAATTAAAATAGATAATAATAATATAAATACCCCCCCCAATTTATTAGGAATTGCCCGTAAAATTGAATAAGCAAATAAAAAATATCACTCTGGTTTAGTATGAACTGGTGTCCTTATTCTATTAGCAATTTTAAAATTATCAGGATCTCCTAAAAAATAAGGTAATTGACAAATTAATAATATAAAAATTATTAGAATTCAAATAAATATAAAAATATCTTTAATAACAAAATAAGGATGAAAAGGAACTTTATATAAATTTCTAGAAAATCCTAAAGGATTAGTAGAACCTGTTAAATGTAAAAAAAAAATATGTAAAATTACTATTAATAAAATAATTAAAGGTAAAATAAAATGAATAGAAAAAAATCGATTTAATGTAGCATTATTAATAGAATACACCCCTCAAATTCATTCAACTAATAATTGCCCAATATAAGGAATAGCAGATATTAAATTAGTAATAACAGTTGCTCCTCAAAAAGATATTTGCCCTCAAGGTAAAACATATCCTATAAAAGCTGTTGCTATTGACAAAAATAAAATTCTAACACCAATTAATCATACATGAACTAATTTAAAAGATTGATAATAAATATTTCGTCTAATATGAATATATATTATAATAAAATAAAAAGATGCTCCATTTATATGCATTAAACGAATTAATCAACCAGAATTAACATCTTTTATAATATGAATAATTCTATTAAAAGCATAATCAATATTAGGACAATAATGTATTGATAAAAATAATCCAGACAAAATTTGAATTATCAAAAATACTCCTAATATTGACCCAAAATTCCATCAAATATTAATATTAAAGGGAGTAGGTAATATCAATAATGAATAAAAAAATATATTACGAATTTTATCTTTATTTAATAAACTTAAAAATTTTATTGACATTAAAATTAAATAAAACAAATTAAGAATAAGATTAAGTAAAATAAATTAACAGGATAAAATTTAAAACTTATATTTTTTATCTAACTCTTCTAAAAATTTAGATTTAGATTGATAAGCTTTTTTTTTAGGATATCTTATTTTATATCTTATAATTAAAACAAAAACTAAAAATAAAATTATAAAAAATAATAAAAACAAATTTGAATATTGATAAATAAAAGATAAATTAATATTTTTATCCCGATATAGATTTATTGAATAAATTATTCTATCAAAATTTTCAATTAAATAATTAGACAAAAAATATATAATATTAATTATTAATAAACCAATAATAAAAAAATTTATATATTTAACATAATTCATCATAGATTGATTAATTAATCTAACAAAATAAGCAAATAAAATTATTAATCCTCTAATAAAAATAATTATAATTATATAAATAAATAAAGATTTAAATTTAAATAAATATAAAATTAAACATAAAATAACTATATATAATAAAAAATATATTAAATTCTTTATAGGATGAATTTTATCCCCAGTAATTAAAATAAAAAAAATCAAATATAAAGATAAAAAATATAAAAATATTAAAAAAAACTTTAATATATAATTTAGAAATTCTATGGACATTTTATATAATTTTTAATTTTTGATTTATTTATTTAATAAAACTAACCAAAAACATATTTTTTTGAGGCTTAATTCTCGTCTAACATAAAATTTTATATATATATATATATATATATTATCATATTATAAATAAAATAAAATAATTAATTAAACATTAATTTAAACAAAAATAGTTTATTCATAAAACAATAATTCTGGGAATTATAAAAAATTTATATTAATTTTTTTTGAAATTTAAACTTTATTATAGAATATTCACAATTCATTAATAATTTACAAAATTATTATTTTAACTTAAATTATATAATATTTTAAATTTATTTACATAATTATTTTATTAGTTATTATCACCTTAATTCTTTGAAAATCTAGAAAACAATTTATTAATTTTTTAATTACTTTAGAATATTTTATTTTAACTTTAATTACTATTATCCTATTAAATAATTTAAATAGATGAATTTTTATTATCTATATTATTTTCGCAGTATGTGAATCTATTGTAGGATTAGCTTTACTAATTAGAATAAATTAAACACATGGCCATCAAAACATTAATTTAATAAATTTATGTTCGAAATAATTATATTCATTACTTATATAATAATACAATTTAATATAAATAAATGTTTATATCTATTAAGAAATAATTCTTATATATTAACATTTATTATATTATTTAAACTAAATTTAATAAATTGATGAATAATCTCTAATAATTTAAGATTTAATATATATTCTTATAATTTAATTATTTTAACTTTATGAATTTTCAGAATAATTATAATAAATATAAAGTACGAAAATAATATAAATATATACACCAATTTAACTATAATAATATTAATATCCTTAATCTTAAATTTCATAGCTATACATTTTTTTATTTTTTATTTAATATTTGAAATAAATTTATTATTAATTTTCTTTATAGTCATTTTCTGAGGATATGGTATATTTCGAATATTAGCAAGGTATTATTTGATATTTTATACTTTAGTTTTGTGGCGACCCTTCTGTCTACCACCGCTAGAGGGACAGAGACACAGGAGACCATTCTCGCTAGCGCTCCCGAGAGGTCCTGTTTGTATATATACACCTTCCAACCTAACTCCTTCAGTCCCCCGCGTCTAAGGCACGGGTCTCCTAGAATGCCTTACTGACGAGTCCACTAGGAGGCCCAGGACGAAACGCAACCTTTCCTTTTCCTACGATCCTCTCTATCATTCCTCCGCCTTCTATCCTCCGTCAACATAACAGCCCACAGTTTTATATTACCTTTATTAATAATTATATTTTACATATTAAAATATAGAAAAAATTTATCTTTTCCTTGTATAGAAATTAAAAAACTTAAATTATCTATATATATTTTAATTTATTTACTAATATCTTTTATAGTAAAAATTCCTATATTTACACTTCACAATTGATTATTAAAAGCCCATGTAGAAGCCTCATATATTGGATCTATAATTTTAGCTTCTATCATATTAAAACTTGGAAGATATGGCTTATTACGAATAATTATAATTTTAAAAAATTTAAATAAATTAAGAATTTATTTAATTTACTTAAGAATAATTGGAAGATTAATTTTAAGACTTTCATGTTTACGACAAATTGATATAAAAATCATTGTTGCTATATCTTCAATTATTCATATAGCTTTAATAATTAGAGGAATAATAACACTATCTTATATTGGAATAAAAGGAGGTATTTATATAATAATTGCTCATGGTTTATGTTCATCAGGACTTTTTTATCTAATTAATATTATCTATAAACAAACTAATAGACGATTAATAATTTTAAATAAAGGTATAATAATTCTTATACCTTCTATAGCTTTAATATGATTCTTATTAAGATCATCAAATATAGCTGCTCCTATATCTTTAAATTTAATTAGTGAAATCACTTTACTAATGAGATTATTTAATTGATGTAAATATTTAATTTATATTATAATTATCTATTGTTTAATAAGATTTATTTATACTTTATATTTATATAGATATATTCAACATGGATTTACTAATATATTAAATTTTTATACTATCAAAATTAATAATTTAATTAATTTTCTTACTTTAATATTACATTGAATTCCAATCAATCTAATAATTATAAATTTAAATATTATTTATTTAAATAATTTAACTAAAATATTGATTCGTGATATCAAAAATGTATATATATATATTACTTTAAATTATTATCAAAATAATAATTTTTAGAATCATTTTAACAATATGAAGAATCTTATCTTTTATAACTGCTTGTTATTTAATTATAATTAATAAAATTATTATTATTGAATGATTAATCTTAAATTTTAATTCAATAAAATTTAATTTATTTATTTTAATTGATAATAAAACATTATTTTTTATTATAATAGTCAGATTAATTACAGCAATAGTTCTAATTTATAGAACTGAATATATAAAATTAAATAACAATCTTATAAATAAATTTTTATACTTAACTTTATTATTTTATTTATCAATAGTATTTATAATTTTAAGACCTAATATATTAACTATTTTATTAGGATGAGATGGTTTAGGATTAATCTCTTATTGTTTAATTATTTATTATAATAACAATAAAGCTTATAGAGCAGGATTATTAACTATTATTTTAAATCGAATTGGAGATATTTGTCTTTTAATATTAATTTGCTTTATAATAAAATTTAATTCATGAAACTTAATACTTTATAATTTAAATTTACCAATATTTATTCTTATTGTAATTATAACCTTTACAAAAAGAGCACAAATTCCTTTTAGAAATTGATTACCTGCTGCTATAATAGCTCCCACTCCTGTATCTTCTTTAGTTCATTCATCTACATTAGTAACTGCCGGAGTATATATCTTAATTCGATACAATACTTTAATTATAAATACAAATTTAAATAAATATTTATTAATTATTTCAAGATTAACTATACTAATTGCCGGATTAATAGCTATATTTGAAATAGATTTTAAAAAAATTATTGCTTTATCTACCTTAAGACAACTAGGATTTATAATAAGAATTTTATTTCTAGGTTTAGAAAACTTAGCCTTTTTTCATTTAATCATTCATGCAATATTTAAATCTTTAATATTTCTATGTTCAGGAAGATTTATTCATTATATAAATAGAAGTCAAGATATACGTGATTATAAAGGAATATTCATAATCTACCCATTTAAAAGATTAATTATAATATTTTCAATTTTATCTCTATGTGGATTCCCATTTTTATGTGGATTTTACTCCAAAGACTTAATTATAGAATTTTTTTTTTATAATAAATTAAATTTTATAAGATTATTAAATTTAATACTTGGAACTATCTTTACAGTTGCATATTCAACTCGTTTAATTTTAACTTTACTGCCCCAAAATTTACCTTTCTACAATAATTTAAATTTAAAAGAAAATAATATAATAAATTTTAGAATATTAATTATATTTATTATATCACTATTTTTTAGTAAAATTTATCTAAATATAATTTACTTAGATTATAATATTAATCTACCTAAAGTATATAAATTAATAATTATTAAATTATTAATTATTGGTATAATTATTGGCTATCAAATTTTTAAATCAAATAAAAAAAATTATCTATTAATTAATTTAACTGAAAGAATAATACTTATAAATATCTTCTATGCCCATATTTATAAAATACCAGTAAAAATCATTTTAAACTATGAAAAATTTATTGAAAAAAGATTATTTGAAATACTTATAGGAAAATTAATAAAAAATATTCTATATTATTTAACAATTATTAAATTTAGTATATTTAACTTCAACTATATAATTTCCTCTTTTTTTCTATTTATATTACTAATATTATTTATCTATTAAATTTAAATAGCTTATATAAGAGCATAATATTGAAAATATTAAAGAAATAATTTATTATTTTTAAATATATGTATATATCTTTATATATTTATTTATAAATAAATATATATATATTAATATTTTTATACTGAAAATATAAAGTTTTAATTAAACTATATAAACCTATTAAAGAAATATGATAAATTAATATCTCTACAGAATTAGAAATTCTATTTTCAATTATTTCTTTAATTAGAATAAATTATTCAATAATCTTATTAACAATAAAATGCCTCTATTTGGCTTTAATTAAAATTTATATTAAATTATATAAATTAAATAATATATGAAGTAAAAAATTACAATTTAATTTCGACTTAAATATTGATTAACTAATAATCCATATATTCAAATTAAAATATTCACAATAAATAATTTATACATCATTCATAAACTAAGGAAAAAAGTATAATAAAAAAAAATAATAAAAAAATAATAAATATATAACTAAAACCTATATACTTAACCAATAAAATAAATGGTGTTGCGACGCAAAACTAGTCGTTAGGACGACTTTATGATACGGGCGATTCATTATGCTATTTTTGAGGATGCTTGACTTTCTAACCTTTAGTTAAATTCCTTTATTACAAGCCGAGGTCGAGTTCCAGAAAGAGTTTATGACCGCGGAAACTTTGCGTTTCTGCGGCCCATGTGCCTTTCTGGTACCCGGTCGCCCTCAATAGCAATTAACGTATCGTAAAGTCCCTAACACACGTAGCAAGAGTCCCATTAGGACCGCTCACCCCTTGGGTCTGACTCCCCCGCCACAACGACATTCCACCACCCTGCCAACCAGGGATTTCCAGGGTGGCGGCTTGCGCTTGGCCATGGAGGACTGTTCAAGGGGCAGGTTCTGATTCGCCAAAATCGGGAAAACGAACTTCAAGAATTTATATAAATACAGGGCTGACGCTTAAAAGGATTATTATAAAAACAGCCTTCAAAGAACTAAACCATACACTCTGTAAAACGAAAGGGACTCTGCGAAATATTGCACCAGCGACAACCAAGCGTTAGGGGAAGTTGAGCATATCACTTGCTCAAACCGACGACGCAACAAATGGAACAATTAAAATAATTTCAATATCAAATACTAAAAATATTAAAGGTATTAAATAAAAAGGTACTGAAAATGGAATAAAACCCTTAGTAATAGGATTAAATCCACATTCATAAGAACTTTTTTTTTCCTTATCAGAAATCTTAAAAATAGAAGAAAATACATTTAATAAATAAATTAAAATTATAATTCAAAAAATTAATCTATTATAAGATAACACCATTAACATCACTATATATATTACTAAAATATAAATTTGTTAATTGGAAGTTAACTGTATTAAATTATACTATATATATAATATATTCATCAATAAATAAAAATATATAAAAATAATCAAATAACGTCAACAAAATGTCAATATCATAATGAACCTTCAAAATTAAAATGATGAATTTTTCTAAAATGATTTATATTCAATCGAAATAAAGAAAATATCAATATTAAAGTCCCTACAATAACATGAAGACCATGGAATCCAGTCCTTATATAAAAAATAGAACCAAAAATTCCATCATTAATTCTAAAAGAAGATTCTAAATATTCAATAAATTGAATTAAAGTAAAATAAATACCTAAAATAACTGTAAAAAATAATCTTAAATTAACTATATTAAAATTATTATTTAACAATCTATAATGACTTCAAGAAACTGACAATCCTGAAGAAATTAAAATAACAGAATTTAATAAAGGAATATCATAAGGATTAAATTGACTAATTATTTTAGGAGGTCAAATATACCCTAATTCAATTCTTAAAGAAATACATCTATGAAAATAAGTTCAAAAAAAAGAAAAAAAAAAATATTTCTGAAATAATAAATAAGATTATTCTAAACTTTAAAAACCCATAAACTATAAAAGTATGAAATCCTTGATATAAACTCTCTCGAATAATATCTCGTCATCATTGATATATAATTAATAAATTAATAAATAAATTTAAAAAAATAAATTCAAAATCATTTAAATAAAATCAATTAATAAAACCTAATATTGAATTTATTAATCTCATAGATATCAAAAAAGGTCATGGTCTAACTGTTACTAAATGAAAAGGAAAATTTCTTATTATCATTTTATTTATTTAAATTCTGAAAAATACAATACTCTTAAAGTTGAAAATACATAAGCTTGAATAAATGATATACACAATTCTAAAATTACTAAAATATTTTGAATTAAAACAAATAAAATTATTAAAATCAATCCTATTTTAGAAATAAATCTACTTAATAAAATTATCAATAAATGACCAGCAACTAAATTAGCCGTCAATCGAATAGATAAAGTAAATGGACGAATTAAATTTCTAACAAACTCAATTAAAACTATAAAATTCATTAAAAAAACAGGTGTATTAACAGGAACTAAATGACTTAATATCTTTAAAGGTTTATTAAAATAACCATAAATAATAAATCTAAATCATAAAGGTATAGATATAATTAAATTAAAAGATAAATGTCTTGTAGCAGTAAAAATATAAGGTATTAATCTAAATAAATTTATTAATAAAATATATAATAATAATCTAATAAAAATAATGATATTTGATTGATAATTTATATTAGCTACTAATAATTTAAATTCTTTATAAATTAATTCAATTAAAATAACTCAAAATATCATAACACGAGAAGGAATTAATCAATAATAATTAAAAATAATTATAATATAAAAAAATATTATTAATCAATTAAAAGCTAAATAATAATTAATTATAGGATCAAATCTTTCAAATAAATTAGTTATCATATTCAATCTCATTTATATTTATTTTTTTCATTTAAATTAAAATCTACATGCATATTAATTGGTATCCTATTTAAATAAACTATTATTATAAATATATTTATAATATTAAGAAAAGATAAAATTAATCATATTATAGGTCTTATTTGAGGTATAAAAAAATCATTAGAAGTAATTGCAATTTACTATAACATGATTTAAAAGATCAATTCTTACACTTCAGACATCTAATGAAATTTTAAAATAATAATCAAAAATTATTTTTAGAATGACAATCTAATGTTTTTAATTAAACTAATTATTTAATTTAAAACTATTTTTTTAAAACTCATAAATTAAAATTTTTAAAGGCTGTTCTTTCTAAAACAATTGGTATAAATCTATGATTTATACCACAAATTTCAGAACATTGTCCAAAAAATAATCCTGGTCGTATACAATATAAATTTGATTGATTAATACGTCCAGGAACAGCATCAACTTTAATTCCAACTGATTGAATAGCTCATGAATGAATTACATCAGTTGATGATAATAATAATCGAATCGGAAAATTTATTGGAATGACCATACGATTATCAACATCTAATAAACGAAAACTATTCATAACTCTATCAGATAATATATAAGAATCAAATTCCAAATCTTTAAATTCTGAATATTCATAAGACCAAAATCACTGATGACCTATAATTTTAATTGTAAAATAAGGATTTAAAATTTCATCAATATAATATAAAATCTTTAAAGAAGGAAAACAAATTGTTATTAAAATAAAAATTGGAATAATAGTTCAAATAATTTCCAATAAATGATTCTTCAATAAATACCGATTAACATACTTATTAGTAATAATATCTAAAATAATTAATATTGAAAATACAATAATAACCAACATTAATATTATAACTAAATTATGAAAAGAAATTAAATTATCAGAATAAGGTGAATTAGAATCTTGAAATCTATATATAAATCATGTTGCAATTTTTAATAAAAAATAATATATTTTTATAAATAAATCTTAAATCTATCGCACTTATCTGCCATATTAAATAAAATAAAATATTAAAAATAATTAAATCAATCATTAAAACTCAACATTATTAAATATTCAAAAATAACTCCTTTTTATTATTTAACACAATAGGTACTTCTAAATACACATGATCTAAAGGAGGTATAAAACCAATTCATTCTAATGAACTATTAAATTTAAAAATTACTAACCGTATTGAAATAAATCTTTCTAAAATTAAAAACATTAATAAAATTAATCTATTTAAAGAAATTAATGAACCAATTGAAGAAAATAAATTTCAACAATAATATGCATCAGGATAATCTGAATATCGTCGAGGTATCCCTATTAATCCTAAAAAATGTTGAGGAAAAAAAGTTATATTAACACCAATAAACATTATATAAAACTGAATTTTTAATCAATTCTGATGTATAACAACACCAAAAATTAAAGGAAATCAATGAATAAATCTTCCAACAATTGCAAAAACTGCCCCTATAGATAAAACATAATGAAAATGGCCAACAACATAATAAGTATCATGTAAAATAATATCAATAGAAGAATTTGATAATACAATACCCGTCAATCCACCAATAATAAATATTATAACAAATCCTAATGATCATAAAATTGAATTATTATAACCTAATTTAGCTCCATGATAAGTAGCTAATCAACTAAAAACTTTAATTGCTGTAGGAACTGCAATAACTATAGTTGCTGAAGTAAAATAAGCTCGAGTATCTACATCTAACCCAACTGTAAATATATGATGTGCTCATACAATAAATCCTAAAAATCCAATTCCTAATATAGCATAAATCATTCCTAAATTACCAAATACCTCTTTTTTACCCCTCTCATTTATAATAATATGTGAAATCAACCCAAACCCCGGTAAAATTAAAATATAAACTTCAGGATGCCCAAAAAATCAAAATAAATGTTGATATAAAATTGGATCACCTCCCCCTAAAGGA
Source organism: Anthophora plumipes (assembly GCA_951804975.1). NCBI lineage: Eukaryota > Metazoa > Arthropoda > Insecta > Hymenoptera > Apidae > Anthophora > Anthophora plumipes. The sequence continues at coordinate 3,255,564 of CATORF010000980.1, forward strand.
TCAAAAAACGAAGTATTAATATTTCGATCAAAAATTAATATTGTAATTGCTCCAGCTAAAACTGGCAATGATAATAATAATAAAATAGCTGTAATAAACACTGATCAAGGAAATAAAGCTATTTGATCATAATTTAAAGATAAATTTTTTATTATTATAATAGTTACTATAAAATTTATTGCCCCAATAATTGAAGAAATTCCTGATAAATGTAAAGAAAAAATAGTAATATCAACAGAAGGGGAAGAATGAAATAAATATGAAGATAAAGGAGGATAAACCGTTCAAGCAGTCCCTGGTCTAACTTGAAATAAATTTCTTAAAAGTAATAATATTAATGATGGTGGTAATAATCAAAATCTAATATTATTTATACGAGGAAATGCCATATCTGGAGATCCTAATATTAATGGAACTAATCAATTACCAAACCCGCCAATTATAAATGGTATAACTATAAAAAAAATTATTAAAAATGCATGAACAGTAACAACTGAATTATAAACTTGATCATTATTAATTCATATACCTGGAGTACTTAACTCCATACGAATAATTATTCTCATAGAAGTTCCAATTATCCCTGATCATAAAGCAAATACAAAATAAATTATACCAATATTTTTATGATTAGTAGAATAAAATCATTTATCAAACATAAATAAAACATAATTATATAATATTTAAATATTAATAAATATATTTATATATTATAAGATTTATAATAAATCAATATATATATATATTTAACTTTGAAAATTAAAAGTTTATTTTAACTTAAAATCTTCAAATCAAAAAAAGTATCATGTCTGATAAAAGAATTAAATTGTAAATTTAAACATGTAAGAAAAACTTACTGATACTAATTTTCTATAGTTTAAAAAAAACTTAAAATTGCAAATTTTAAAATATAAATAATTATTAGAAAATATTAATCATAAATATCTTACACTATGTTAAATTTAACAAATTAATCAATACTTAAATTATATCAAATTAAAACCTTTAAGTAACATAAACATTAACCAATAAAAACCTAAAAAAAAATAACATAATAATAAATAAAATAATATAAGACTTAAATATATAAATCTTAAAAAAATATTTTTTAGCTCTAGTATAATTACTACTAATATATAATAATAATCTAAAATAATTTCAAATAATTATAACTGATGCTAATATCATAATAAATAATAAAACAAAAATTAACATAATCCTCTAAAAAATAATAATTCAAAATTCACTTTAACACTAAAGACAAAAATGGAGGTAAAGAAGAATAAATTAAAACTATAATAATAAAATATACCTTCAAATATTTATCAACTAATAAAAACCCCAAATCATTAAAAGTTACCACATCAAATTTTTCAAAAAAATACAACAATATATAAAAAATAAATGCATAAAAAGAAAAATATACCAAATAAATTTTTACATTTACATACATAATTATTAATAAAAAAGTTGATTGAATAATAGAAGAACATCTAATAAATATTTTTATAGAATTATAAACTTTCATAATAATAGGAACAAAAATTAAATTTAATAAAATTAAACCTATAAAAAAAAAATTTATACCACTCACATTAGCTAAAAAATATATAGGTACTATTTTTATAACCGTTGAAAATATAAAAATTCTTGTTCAACACATATATCTATGAATATAAATAGATCATTGATGAAAAGGAAATATTCCTAATTTTACTAACATAATTAATTGAATAAAAATTTCAAAAAAAACTCTTACTTCTTTCATAGATACATAAAAATACAATCTTATAATAAAAACTAACCTTCTTACTACTGATACTATATAATAAAAAACACTAGCATATTTTGAATCTCTAGTTAAATTTATATAAATAATTAAAACTAATGTTATAACTTCATAAATTAATCACATAAAAAATAAATCTCTTACAAAAAGAATGATTAAATAATTAATAATAATATATCTAAGACATATTACATTTTTAAATATTATTTTCTTCACAAAAAACCAATTCAAAATTATCTTTTAATTAAAAATTAAATAGTTTATAATACTAAAATTTTTACCTATTATATTTTAGTGTCAAAGCACCTAAATTTTTGAAATTTAAAGTATTAATAAAATTAATAAATATAAAAAAAATCAATTAGTAACAATAAATATAAAATTTATTTAAGTATCTTATCAAAATAATCCTTTAATCAGGCATATTACTTTAATACATATATATATAAAATATATAAAAGATACATATAATCTATAACTAGGGTATGAACCTAACAGCTTTAAACTTAGCTTATTTATATAGATATATTTAAAAATTACTTTTAATTGCAAATTAAATATTATAGATTAAAATTAACTAATATCCATTTAAAGATATATATATATATATATATATATATATATATATATATATATATATATATATATATATATATATATATATATCTTTATATATGGATATATATTTATATTCATCCTTAGGGAAAGAATGAAGCCATTGAAATAAACTAAAGCTAAGGTAAATTCGAAAGGTTAATATCCAAAATCCTCTACTTGCAAGGGACAAATGAGGCTATTTAAATAAATTCAAGCTAAAGTAGAATTGAAAGGTTTATTTCAATATATTCATCCTTAGGGAAAGAATGAAGCCATTGAAATAAACTAAAGCTAAGGTAAATTCGAAAGGTTAATATCCAAAATCCTCTACTTGCGAGGGACAAATGAGGCTATTTAAATAAATTCAAGCTAAAGTAGAATTGAAAGGTTTATTTCAATATATTCATCCTTAGGGAAAGAATGAAGCCATTGAAATAAACTAAAGCTAAGGTAAATTCGAAAGGTTAATATCCAAAATCCTCTACTTGCGAGGGACAAATGAGGTTATTTAAATAAATTCAAGCTAAAGTAGAATTGAAAGGTTAATATCCAAATCCTCTACTTACAAGGGACAAATGAAGCTATTTAAATAAATTCAAGCTAAAGTAGAATTAAAAGGTTTATTTCAATATATTCATTCTTAGGGAAAGAATGAAACCATTGAAATAAACTAAAATCGAATATTAATAATAAATTTCATTATTAATTAAATTCTCTACTTATAAAAACAAATAAAACTATTTAAATAAATTCAAACAAATGTAGAATTGAAAGGTTTATTTCAATATATTCATCTTTAAGGGAAAAATAAAGCCATTGAAATAAACTAAAATCAACTATTAATAATAAATTTATTTATTAATTAAATTCTCTACTTATAAAAAACAAATAAAACTATTTAAATAAATTCAAGCTAAAGTAGAATTGAAAGGTTTATTTCAATATATTCATTCTTAGGGAAAGAATGAAACCATTGAAATAAACTAAAATCGACTATTAATAATAAATTTATTTATTAATTAAATTCTCTACTTATAAAAACAAATAAAACTATTTAAATAAATTCAAACTAAAGTAGAATTGAAAGGTTTATTTCAATATATTCATCTTTAAGGGAAAAATAAAGCCATTGAAATAAACTAAAATCGACTATTAATAATAAATTTATTTATTAATTAAATTCTCTAAGATACAAATTTAATTATAAATTATATATAAATTATATATAAATACCCCCCCCAATAATTAATAATTTTATTTAATACATAAATAAAAATTTTTAATTTTTTTTTGTTATTAAGTAACGCTATAATCTTATTAATAATATTAAACTATAATTTTATTACATAATAAATTTAAATATAAGTAAATAAAATTAATTTTTAATTTGAAAAATTTTTTATTAATATATATATATATATATTAATATTAAAATGTATATATATATATATAAATAATTTATTAACCAATATATTTATATATATATAAATCATAGGTGGGTTCCAAAATTTATAAAAGATTATATTAACCTTTATATATTAATATTAATATTAATTAATTAAATATTTATATAATTATATATATAATTTTATATCTATAATATATGTAAATTATATTATGAATACATTAGATTATAATAAATTATTGAAAAGAAAAGAAATATAAATATAAATACAAAAATTATTTATTAATTAATAAATATTTATATATATATATATATATATATATATATATATATATATATATATATATATATAAATATATAAATTATTTATTAATTAATAGATATTTAAATATATAATAACGTATTTATATATATTAATAGGTATTTATTAATTAATAAATAATTTATGATTCATAGGTTATATATAAATAAATAAAAAATTTATATGCGTTTATTAAACATTAATTGATTTATTAAACATAGCGCATTTATAAGTTATTAAATAATTTATAAATTATATGAAAGCATAAATAATCATAATTTAATCCTACCTTAGGATATATTTATAAATGTATATATATTCTCAGATTTATATATTGTAATATTTATACAGGGTGTCCCAGAACTAGTGTAACATCCGGAAATGGGGGGTAGCTGAGGTGATTCTGAACAACCTTTTCCTTTACCAAAATGTTGTTTGAAGCTTCGTTTTCGAGTTATTAACGAAAAACACTGGCCAATCACAGCGCCCAGAAACCTCGCGCTCAACCACGTATTCACGGCTTTTATACACGGGCGCTCGGTCGGGCTACCGGCACACGTACTGGCACAGCATAGGTCTCGCGAAAAATGTTATGTCATTTTAAATTAAGAATAATGTGAAATTATTCGTTATTCATGAATAATAAACAAATTAGTAAGTCGTTTAACAACTGCGTTCGATACTTTTATTCGTTATTCGAAAGAAATAAAGCATTTTATTATTTATGAAAAACATTTTTTTTTTAACAGCACATTTTCAGGTGAATAAATTGTTTTAAGAAAAACGATTTGTATAACTAATGCTAGAAAAAAATAATTGAACTTACCCATTCGTCCACGAAATAGCTTGCTTCGACGAAAATAGGTCGGTAAGGCTGGATCCTCGTGTCGATCCTGACCTATCCAACAATTTTCAACAGCCGATGTTCTGGCTGAGTCGATGAACTCACTTCGCCGCACGATCGATATTTTTCGGTGACTTCTTAGAAGCTGTCGATTTTGATTTTTCTCCGTGCCTTCGGCGCGGTTCTCTGGCGAAAGGCTGCCGTGCTTGGTGCTTGTTCGCCGGAATGATTTATTATTAAACTAATTGTAACATCCACAGTTTTATAACTATTAATTTCAAAAAATTTAGAATTGAATACACGCTAATGTGGCTTATAAATTTGAATGGTATATCATCCACATTCACGAACGTGATGATAACTCTGTTCGATACTTTTATTCGTTATTCGAAAGGAATAAAATGTTTTATTATTGTTAGAAAAGTCCAAAAAGCGAAGGCTTGAGTGAGCCATGTGCAGTCTTTCGCTGCGTTTCCACCTCCTAGGGATGGTTCTGCCTCAAGGCTAAGAAAGTCCATATTGTCAAAGGGGTCCTTCTGACTAGGATTTTTCAGGGAAGACAGAATTGTATCAGCACTCGCGAAGTATAGTTCAAAACACAAGCTTTCACTCTTTTTAACCACCCACTTTCATTTCTTATTCAAACGTTCACCACCGTTATCCTGATTTTCCTTACATTATTTACGAAAAAAATGTTTTTTTCTTTTAACAGCACATTTTCAAATAGATAAAATATACTGTGAAATAAAACGATTTCGATAGCTAATGCTAGGAAAAAATAATTAAACTCGCCCATTCGTTCACGGGTACGTTTTGTGCCATTCTGACGGCACTCTTAGTGTTCGTCTCACTACTTTCAAACCACCTCTTGCTTTTTCAGCGACTTGCCTCGCTTACTTTGTAAGCCCTTATACGCGCACATACACACACACATCATGCATACATACACACACACGCGCTCACTTATTCACACCCGAATCCGGCGATCTTCAAATGTTTCCGACTTATCTGTTTTGACTCTTGCCGGCGCAACGTTTTGCACCGTCGGTTTATTTGATGTTTTTTTGAAACTGTTTCGAATTTCTCATGGCAGTACAATAAACATTTCTTTTCCGTTGTATTGTAACTATTCCCCTTCCTTACCAAACGTCCACCTAGGATCCACAAAACGCTTAAGCTCTCAGATTTATTTTGCTATCTGAACGAGCAACATGCCGCGTACGAACGCAGAGTACTACGAAATGTTTTTAATTTTTTTAAATAATGTAAGGAAAATCAGGATAACGGTGGTGAACGTTTGAATAAGAAATGAACGTGGGTGGTTAAAAAGAGTGAAAGCTTGTGTTTTGAACTATACTTCGCGAGTGCTGATACAATTCTGTCTTCCCTGAAAAATCCTAGTCAGAAGGACCCCCTTGACAATATGGACTTTCTTAGCCTTGAGGCAGAACCATCCCTAGGAGGTGGAAACGCAGCGAAAGACTGCACATGGCTCACTCAAGCCTTCGCTTTTTGGACTTTTCTAACAATAATAAAACATTTTATTCCTTTCGAATAACGAATAAAAGTATCGAACAGAGTTATCATCACGTTCGTGAATGTGGATGATATACCATTCAAATTTATAAGCCACATTAGCGTGTATTCAATTCTAAATTTTTTGAAATTAATAGTTATAAAACTGTGGATGTTACAATTAGTTTAATAATAAATCATTCCGGCGAACAAGCACCAAGCACGGCAGCCTTTCGCCAGAGAACCGCGCCGAAGGCATGGAGAAAAAACAAAATCGACAGCTTCTAAGAAGTCACCGAAAAATATCGATCGTGCGGCGAAGTGAGTTCATCGATTCGGCCAGAACATCGGCTGTTGAGAATTGTTGGATAGGTCAGGATCGACACGAGGATCCAGCCTTACCGACCTATTTTCGTCGAAGCAAGCTATTTCGTGGACGAATGGGTAAGTTCAATTATTTTTTTCTAGCATTAGTTATACAAATCGTTTTTCTTAAAACAATTTATTCACCTGAAAATGTGCTGTTAAAAAAAAAATGTTTTTCATAAATAATAAAACGCTTTATTTCTTTCGAATAACGAACGCAGTTATTAAACGACTTATTAGTTTATTTGTTATTCATGAATAACGAATAATTGCACATTATTTTTAATTTAAAATGACATAACATTTTCCGCGATACCTATGCTGTGCCAGTACGTGTGCCGGGAGCCCGACCGAGCGCCCGTGTATAAAAGCCGTGCATACGTGGTTGAGCCCGCGGTCTCTGGGCGCTGTGATTGGTTAGTGTTTTTCGTTAATAACTCGAAAACAAAGCTTCAAACAACATTTTGGTAAAGGAAAAGGTTGTTCAGAATCACCTCAGCTACCCCCCATTTCCGGATGTTACACTAGTTCTGGGACACCCTGTATATATATCTTGTTATATATAAAATGTATATATATTTATCAGTTGGCCTCCATCTATTTATAATAGTATATAAATATATATATATATATATATATATATATATATATATATATATATATATATATAAATAATTTATTAATTAATAGATATATATTATATATATTAATATTAAGATGTATATATATATAAATAATTTATTAATTAATATATATATATATACTACTACTATAATAAGTTTTTATTATTAAAAATTTTGTATTAAAATTTTAATCTAATATAATTAATAATATTTTAGGGCTATTTAATAACAATTTATTTCTATATAATTTTTTTTATATAAAAATTAATTTTTTTATTATTTATAATTTTCATAGAAAAATCAAAGCTTCAAATAGTTAATTAAGGGGTTAACTATTATAAAGATTAGATTTACCTATAGATAGATTAATCTTTGTATATTTAATTAAAAAATTAATTACATTATAGAAATTGATACCTTCTATAGAAAAATCAAAGCTTTAAATAGTTAATTGGGGGGTTAACTATTATAAAGATTAGATTTACCTATAGATAAATTAATCTTTGTATATTTAATTAAAAAATTAATTACATTATAGAAATTGATACCTTCTATAGAAAAATCAAAGCTTTAAATAGTTAATTAAGGGGTTAACTATTATAAAGATTAGATTTACCTATAGATAGATTAATCATTGTATATTTAATTAAAAAATTAATTACATTATAGAAATTGATACCTTCTATAGAAAAATCAAAGCTTTAAATAGTTAATTGGGGGGTTAACTATTATAAAGATTAGATTTACCTATAGATAGATTAATCTTTGTATATTTAATTAAAAAATTAATTACATTATAGAAATTGATACCTTCTATAGAAAAATCAAAGCTTTAAATAGTTAATTGGGGGGGTTAACTATTATAAAGATTAGATTTACCTATAGATAGATTAATCTTTGTATATTTAATTAAAAAATTAATTACATTATAGAAATTGATACCTTCTATAGAAAAATCAAAACTTTAATTTATTTAAAATTTTTAAATAAATTCAAATCAATAAAATTGAATTTAAGTTACAAATTAATTAAATTTATTTTATATATATAATTAGATTAAAAAATAATTTGTTATTAATAATAAAATCTGCAACACTAAATAAAAATTTTATTCGGAAATAAATTTTAATAATGGTAAATTTCGGTGCCAGCAACAGCGGTTAAACCAATTTTATAAATTAATTAATCATAATATTTTAATTACTTAAAAATTAATATATTTTAATTAAAAAATTAAATTTTTAGTGAAATATACAATTTAGTTCAAATAATTAAAATTTATTATTAAATTAATTGATAAATTTTATAAAAAAACTAGGATTAGATACCCTACTATAAAATTAAATAAAAAATTAACTATTAAATGTAAATCATTAAAATTAATAAATATGGCGGCTTATTAATTCCATTAGAGGAACTTATAATTTAATCGATATTCCACGATAAGACTCACTTAAATTACATTTATATATAGCTGTTTACAAATTTTTTTTAATTGATAATGTTAATATATTTTAATAAATTAAAATTCAAGTAAATATGTAGTGCATTTAAGATATTAAGAGTTATAATATAATATTATATTTTGAATAAATAATTTTAAAATTATTTTGAAAGAAAATTTAAAAGTAAATTTACTTTAATTAATTAAATTGAACTATATGCTAATAAGCGTACAAATCGCCCGTCAATTTCACCAAAATGAAATAAGTCGTAACATAGTAATTGTACTGGAAAGTGTAATTAGGAACTAAAAATTTTAGTTTAAACTGAAATAAAATTTTTCATTTACACTGAAAAGATTAATTTAATTAAAATTTTATTTTAATTAAAATAATAAAAAATATTATAAATTAATCAATTTTATATAAATATAATTTTATCAAATAACAATTATTTCAGTAATTATTTATTAAAAAATAATTTTTTTAAAAGTTAAAAGTAATGTAAATGAACTTATCTAAATTTAAAAAATTTTAAATAAATTTAGTACCTTTTGTATCAGGGTTGTTACGTACGCGTCTTACCCGAAACGTGTGGCGCCTAATGTTTAGTCTAGCACGCACCCCCCGACAGTCGTCTAGCCAGGGGATGGAAGAACATTCCATTCCCACGGAAATCAAACGTTCCCCACCACCAAAAATCTTAGTTTTTCGGTGTATAAAAGGGCATGATTTTCGACGCTCGGGGGCAGTCTCAAATCCAGTTTTCTGAGCATAACGTTACTCTGTCCGTCAGAGTATAGATACGAGCAAGATCGGGTTCCAGTCCCCTTCGAGCATACTAACGTCGCGAACGTACTTCGTAAGTGTCTATCAGATAATACTGTACTGACTCCTCCGCGTTCTCACCGCGTTAAAGTCGAGAAGGAAGATTCTTGCCGAGTCAAGAATCGACTAACTATAACCTTGTACCAATTAGTCCTTGTAATTATATTAGAATATAGTGATATAGAATCCATTTCGTGTCTATATTCAATTAAACCTATCCTGACTAATTTAGTAACGTACTAGCTAACCCCACGACAGATATACCTTTACCGCTCGAGGTATATCAACGACTACGACTCGCGAATACCAAAATACCTTGATATCCGGTGGAACACGGCGTTAACTATACGCTAGTGATCCATCTCCTTCGGCTCCCTCCGTTAGCCATACGGAGGTTCGTCCGAGACTTCCTATCTCACCAAAGACACACTGTCCGGTGGCACGCAGCGTTAATCATACGCTACTGGTCCACTTCCTTCGGCTCCCTCCGTTAGCCATACGGAGGTTCGTCCGAACCCTCCTATAATACACCGACACATCCTCGTGTGTCACGCGTCGTTATCTACTCCCGAATAGACCATCTCCTTCGGCTCCCTCCGTTAGCCATACGGAGGTTCGTCCGAACCCTCCTGTCTTACACCTAGACACCTTCACATCCGGGATCACGCGGCGTTGACTATACGCTAGTGGTCCACCTCCTTCGGCTCCCTCCGTTAGCCATACGGAGGTTCGTCCGAACCCTCCTGTCTATACCTCTAACTACCGCGAATCGGGCAACGCGCGTTTGTATTAGGACCAAAACCCCGAACGACGTCACGAGGCTGGTGATAACGGACAAATTCCGCATGCACCTAACAGTCAGACTGACGACCGTTCGGAACGCGAACCGTAACCCTTACTAAAAGGCGAAACCGGGGCGATCATACGCCCACGCCTTAACAAACTGGTGACAGCGGTGGGATTAGCTATATAAAAACGTTACAATTTTAATTATTCAGGATGGCAAGGCAACAAGCTTCGCTTTCGCCCGACGAAATCGCGAACCTTACCATTTCAATGGCAAACTCTATGGCCATACTTACGCAGCGTAGCTGCTTGCAATCAGCCGTTTCCTCTTTACCAATATTCGACGGCGAGAATCCGCCTTTGTCGACTTTCGCGCAACGCGTCGAGGACGGTCTAACACTAATTCCGCGAGACACAGAACCTGAGTATCTCGCGATGGTTTATACAAAACTCACCGGTGCGGCAAGAACACGAGTGCAAGGAAAATCGTTTGCAAACGTACCGGAATTTTTAAAACATTTGAAGAAATGTTTCGCACCTGGGCGCGACCTAGCATTCCTCCAAGGGGAAATATCGCGACTCAAGATACGTGCGGACGAATCATTAAACAAATATATTAGTCGTGTCAGTAACTTGGTCCATTCCACGCGCACCGCGATCCGCGACCGATACGGAATTACCAACGAAACAATCATCCAAGAAATGGAAAAGGATGTGTTGGAAAATTTCCTCGACGGATTACCCGATCGCATTGCCTGGAGAACTTCGACGCTAGACAGGAAGATAGAAACACTTGACGACGCCTTCGACGCCGTACTTCAAGTGGACCAACGGTTAAGAAACCGGCGCCAGCACCTCGGTGAAGAAACTTCCCGCTGGGAAAATAAGCGTAGGCCAAGGGTGGCCTACCCGCAGTCACCTTCACCGCATCGTCAAAGATTCCGAGGCACGAGTACATCTGGTTCGGATACCGACCATGAAGAGCGACCGAGGAGAACACAAGCGTTCCCCCTTAGAAGAAGTCCCTCTCCAGATGTTCATCGTCCTAGGATAAAGGAAACATTCAACAAGAAGAAAATATATTGTTGGAATTGTGGCACACGAGGTCACGACGGAAAAACTTGTAAAGAAAAGGAAAGGAAAGAGTTCAAATCCAGAAATGGGATGGCAAGCAACTTTCCTACGAATAATTTAAACTACGATCGCGTTCGTCATACCGGCGAGATGACGGACGATCGTTTACCACTTCGCCGAATGGTTCGGTTCACCGACGAGATTCGCGGAGGCTCATCAAAGAAGCACCAACAGCCCGAATCAGAGTCAAGGTCCCGGAACTAAAGACAGGCGAAGGAGAATTTCTGATCGATGGAGGATCAGCCGTAAATTTAGTAGATGTCGGCGTATTAAATAACTTCGCATCATTCACATCGAAGGAAAGAATTGAAATCGCCAGTATTTCACCTGCAACCGTACGTACGTTGGGCACTACCACACTTCACATCGATGGCATTGCAGCCACCTTCTACGTAATAAAAAATTTGTCAATACCAGCAAGCGGAATTATAGGTAGTCCGTTCTTGCTGCAAGAAGAAGCTGAAATCTCGTATTATCACAAAACCCTGGTAACACGTGATCGTCCGACAAAACCGATTTATTTCAGCAATCAGTCAGATTTCAAGACTACACATCACATCCCGGGAAGAACAAGACAACAAATCGCACTGAAAGTGGCAAACCCGGAAATAAAAGAAGGATATTTACCCCGTGTAAAGACACCAGATAAAGTCTATATCGGCGAAGCCGCAGTATATAATCACAACGGCACTTGTCATGTACTAGCTACAAATACACGAGATGCCGATGTGGAATTTGAACTAGAACCACAACATTTGGAACCGTACGATATTTTAAGCTCGTCAGACGAAGATCCAACCATTGAATATCGATCTCAGCCAAGGAAAACTCAGAATCGAACGAAACAAATTCAAGAAATTTTGAAGACTGATCATCTCAATCAAGAGGAAAAACATCACGTACACAAAATCATAAAGGAATTTTCAGATAGGTTCTACCTACCCGGTGATAGATTGGACAAAGTACCAAATTTTCATCATTCCATCCATACGACAGACGAAATTCCGATCAACACGAGACAATATCGTTATCCACCTGTACATCAAGAAGAAATCCAACAGCAGGTAGGAACACTGCTGTCGCAGGGAATCATCAAACACTCCACCTCACCGTACAATTCGCCGCTATGGATCGTACCAAAAAGGGAAGACAGCAAAGGAAATAAGCGTTGGAGAATGGTAATAGATTTCCGAGCTTTGAACGAAAAAACAATAAGTGATAAATACCCTCTCCCCCAAATCACGGAAATTTTGGATAAACTGGGAGGAGCAAAATATTTCTCCGTGTTTGATTTAGCCAATGGTTTTCACCAAATAGAAATGGACGCCAAGGACCGGCAGAAAACAGCTTTCACTACACCACACGGACATTACGAATTCGCAAGAATGCCTTTTGGATTAAAAAATGCACCACCAACATTTCAACGCCTCATGGATCAAATTTTAACCGGACTGCAAGGAACAGAACTCTTCGTTTACCTGGATGACATCGTAATATACTCCAGTTCGCTTCGCGAACACGAAATTAAAGTTAGAAAACTACTCAGCCGCCTCAGAGAGCATGGGCTCACCCTACAAACAAATAAATGTCAATTTTTACGCAAAGAAGTTACCTATTTAGGACATGTTGTTTCAGCAAATGGAGTAAAACCTGACCCAAGAAATTTACAAGCCGTAAAAGAATTTCCCGTACCAAAATCGCAGAAAAACATTCAACAATTTTTAGGATTAACAGGATACTATCGAAGATTTATTCAAGACTACTCAGTTAAGGCAAAATCACTAATTAAACTATTAGGAAAAGGAATACGATTCACTTGGACTCAAGAACAACAGACAAGTTTTGAACAGTTACGAAACGAACTTTGCACACAGCCTATCCTTCAATATCCAGATTTCAACCGACCATTCATCATTACCACAGATGCGTCAGATTTCGCAGTCGGAGCTGTCCTAAGCCAAGGAGAGATAGGACGAGACCTACCGATTGCCTATGCCTCTCGCAGTCTAAACCAAGCAGAAAAGAACTATTCAGCAACAGAAAAGGAATGTCTAGCTATGGTCTACGCTGTACAATACTTCAGACCATATGTTTTCGGAAGGAAATTCACCCTAGTCACCGACCACCGACCTCTGGTTTGGTTACACTCAGTCAAGGACCCCACTTCTCGTTTAGTAAAGTGGAAACTGAAATTGTTGGAATACGAATACGACGTTAAACACAAACCCGGAAAAATAAACATGAACGCCGACGCGTTGTCTAGGAATCCAGTCTGCTTACCTCTTATACCACGTAAAGATAAAGACTTCAAACTATACGTTCCAACAAAAACGGATAAAAATACTATTGGACACCGCATCAAACTTCTACGTAGAAAGCAAGACAGCCCACGCTACATCGATAACGACAGCAGCACATCCGAGGAAGAAAGGAAGAAACCTACCAGGAGAGGAAGAAGAGGAACTCCCACCGAACTGCTTCATAACAGATCTTTATTGCCTACTCTCTCTCATGAAAAAACATTAGCAGATGAAACCGCGTTGGATAGCAGAATATTACCTATTGCACACTCATCACCACGAAATTCAATCCTTTCATACAACTACAATAACAATAACCCAACTGGCCTGGAGACCGACGATTTGATCTCTTTCGACGAAGATTCGGAATCAACTTTAAAACCACTGGAGCAAGAAACAGTAACTACGGCCCTGGATATCGAGACACCGAGCCTGCCGACGCCTTTGACCCCAACCGCAGCAAACCGAAGAGCGCCAGCAACACCTGTGCCCACTTCAGAATTTTCGACTTCAAATGCAACAATCCAAGGAAACACGACCAGACGTCTAGCCAGCTCTATCCTCGACCCCTACGAAGACTCCATGGCACCACTCGCAGAGGAGCATATACAACTCATTAGGGAAGCACACGATAGCCTTGTTGGAGGACACAAGGGAGCAAACAAAACATATAGAAGATTAAAATCTCGTTACACTTGGCCAGGGATGAAAAACGACATACAGGAATTTATTAGAAAATGCAAAACATGCCAAGAACAAAAACTTGTTAGAGCAAAAGAACGTTCTAGACGTTACTACGACAAACATGCACGTCCCACGGAATTTAAGACAGGGCAATACGTTTACATTTTGAAAGAACCACGTACCAATAAATTCGATCCGCAATACATAGGACCATTTCGGATTGAAGATAAAACAGAACGGAATAACGTCATCCTGAGAGTCGATGATCGCCACACCATCATCAAACATCAGGACAAATTAAAACCTGCATACTTATCAGAGGACACAACCGATTAAAAACTCAAATTTCTGTCGATACTCCGTCACCCCAATATCACAAAATATTGACGCTAAAGGAACTCTCAACGCAGAAACCAACCACTACCAACCACCTGGACATCCCGTCACCCCTATACCCCCAGGTTTTTCTTTTATCATACCCTTAAGCATCTTAATTTTACCCCTTTAACTTCTTCATATATATTTCTCTCTTCTTATATATTATTCCAATTATTACATAACCTATAGTTTTAATATTTTTGTTTTGTTTTAATTAGTTTTAAGCTTAAGTTAGATATAATTAATTTTAATTCCGATCATTTTTCATTTTTACATATATAATTCATTTTATCTCTTTTTATTTTATAACCATTGTAAAACAAGGCACCGCACGCTTCGGCTCTCATTGTGGAAGCATCGTAATAAACGATGTTCCCTCTGAGGGGGGAGATGTTACGTACGCGTCTTACCCGAAACGTGTGGCGCCTAATGTTTAGTCTAGCACGCACCCCCCGACAGTCGTCTAGCCAGGGGATGGAAGAACATTCCATTCCCACGGAAATCAAACGTTCCCCACCACCAAAAATCTTAGTTTTTCGGTGTATAAAAGGGCATGATTTTCGACGCTCGGGGGCAGTCTCAAATCCAGTTTTCTGAGCATAACGTTACTCTGTCCGTCAGAGTATAGATACGAGCAAGATCGGGTTCCAGTCCCCTTCGAGCATACTAACGTCGCGAACGTACTTCGTAAGTGTCTATCAGATAATACTGTACTGACTCCTCCGCGTTCTCACCGCGTTAAAGTCGAGAAGGAAGATTCTTGCCGAGTCAAGAATCGACTAACTATAACCTTGTACCAATTAGTCCTTGTAATTATATTAGAATATAGTGATATAGAATCCATTTCGTGTCTATATTCAATTAAACCTATCCTGACTAATTTAGTAACGTACTAGCTAACCCCACGACAGATATACCTTTACCGCTCGAGGTATATCAACGACTACGACTCGCGAATACCAAAATACCTTGATATCCGGTGGAACACGGCGTTAACCATACGCTAGTGATCCATCTCCTTCGGCTCCCTCCGTTAGCCATACGGAGGTTCGTCCGAGACTTCCTATCTCACCAAAGACACACTGTCCGGTGGCACGCAGCGTTAATCATACGCTACTGGTCCACTTCCTTCGGCTCCCTCCGTTAGCCATACGGAGGTTCGTCCGAACCCTCCTATAATACACCGACACATCCTCGTGTGTCACGCGTCGTTATCTACTCCCGAATAGACCATCTCCTTCGGCTCCCTCCGTTAGCCATACGGAGGTTCGTCCGAACCCTCCTGTCTTACACCTAGACACCTTCACATCCGGGATCACGCGGCGTTGACTATACGCTAGTGGTCCACCTCCTTCGGCTCCCTCCGTTAGCCATACGGAGGTTCGTCCGAACCCTCCTGTCTATACCTCTAACTACCGCGAATCGGGCAACGCGCGTTTGTATTAGGACCAAAACCCCGAACGACGTCACGAGGCTGGTGATAACGGACAAATTCCGCATGCACCTAACAGTCAGACTGACGACCGTTCGGAACGCGAACCGTAACCCTTACTAAAAGGCGAAACCGGGGCGATCATACGCCCACGCCTTAACAGGGTTAATCAAATTAAATTATTTATATATATTAATCCCGAAATAAAAAGAACTAAATATATATAATTTTTTTTGTTACAAAAAAACTATAAATATATATTTAGAAATTAGATGTTATACGATTTTTAAAATATCTGGTTTTTTTAGAAATGAATTTAATTCATAATTAAGTAAAAATTTATTAAAATTTTAAAATTTTATAAATTTATTTAATTAAAAAATTTAAGGGATAACCTTTAAATTTAAATTATTATTAATTTTAAAATCCAACTATTATTATATTCTTAAAATTTGAAATTATAATAAAATATTTTATAATTTAAAAATATTACTTAAAAATTTAAAATATTAATATAAAAATAATTATAAAAAAAACTAATTAAATAAATAAATTAATTTTATAATGATTAAATAAATAGTAAAAATTGTAAAAATTATTAAAGAAATAATATATAAATTTAAGGAATTAGGCAAATTAAAATAATATATTCAACTGTTTAACAAAAACATTGTCTATAGAAATAATAATTTTAGATAAATCTGCCCAATGATTCTTATTAAATGGCTGCAGTATACCTGACTGTACAAAGGTAGCATAATAAATTGTCTTCTAATTAAAGACTTGTATGAAAGAATTAATGAAATATATACTGTCTCAATATTATTTTATGAAATTAAATTTTAAGTTAAAATTCTTAAATTCTTTTATGGGACGATAAGACCCTATAGAATTTCATATTTATAATTATTATAAATTTAAATTTTATTCTAAATAATAATAATTATAACATATTTAACTGGGAGGGTTATTAAATTTAAAAAACTTTAATTTAAAAAATCTTAAATTATAGAAAATTTAAAAGATCTTTTATTAAAAATTAAAAAAATAAATTACCTTAGGGATAACAGCGTAATATCTTTTGAAAGACCAAATTTATAAAGATGATTACGACATCGATGTTGAATTAAGATATAATTTAAATGCAGGAGTTTAAAAATTAAGTCTGTTCGACTTTTAAAATCTTACATGATTTGAGTTCAGATCGACGTAAGTCAGATCGGTTTCTAT
This sequence comes from Anthophora plumipes, assembly GCA_951804975.1. Classification (NCBI taxonomy): domain Eukaryota; kingdom Metazoa; phylum Arthropoda; class Insecta; order Hymenoptera; family Apidae; genus Anthophora; species Anthophora plumipes. The sequence continues at coordinate 3,273,218 of CATORF010000980.1, forward strand.
CTATAAAAAATTTATAATTTTTTGTACGAAAGGACTAAAATTATTTATATAAATATAATCATTTAATTAACTTAATATTTATTAAAAATTATCTTGGCAGAAAAGTGCATTAAAGTTAGAATTTAATAATATATATACATATAATAAATTATATATAGGTAATAATCTTCGTAATTATCATAATTTTAACTATAATTTGTATATTACTTACAGTAGCTTTTTTAACCTTATTAGAACGAAAAATCTTAAGATATATTCAAACACGAAAAGGACCTACTAAAGTAGGATATAAAGGAATACTTCAACCTTTTTCAGATGCTATTAAATTAATCTCTAAAGAATGATTATTTTTAAATTTAAATTATTTAATTTATATATTGAGACCAATACTTATATTTATATTTGCCATATTATTATGAATTTTATATCCTTGAACTAATTTAATAATAACAAACTACAATTTAATATTCTTTATCACCTTATTAGGTCTTAATACTTATCCAATTATTTTAATTGGGTGAATTTCAAATAATAATTATTCTATATTAGGGGCTATTCGATCTTTAGCACAAATAATTTCATTTGAAATTAGTCTTTTTTTAATATTTTTTTTAATTATAATTTTAACTGAAGGTTATTCATTAAATCAATTATATAAATATCAAGAATATATAAAATTTAGAATTTTATTAACACCAATTTATATAATCTTTTTTATTAGTATATTAATTGAATTAAACCGGACTCCTTTTGACCTAATTGAAGGAGAATCTGAATTAGTTTCAGGATTTAATGTAGAATACTACAGAAGATTTTTTGTATTAATTTTTTTATCAGAATATTCAATTATTTTATTTATAAGATTTGTTATAACTTTAATATTTATAGGTTTTAAAATACCTAGAATAAAATTTTTAGTTTTTATAAATATTCATATGATTTTAATTTTATGATTACGAGGTGTATTACCACGAATCCGTTATGATAATTTAATATACATATGTTGAACTGATTTTTTAATTTTAGTATTAATTTATAATATATTTGTATATATAACAAAAGTAATTTTTATACATATTTAAAATAAAATTAAAAAGTTAATAGAAAATACTATTTCTATGATATATTTTCAAAATATAAACTTATTCAAGTTCATTAACTACTTATTAATTTAATAAATAATATTATCTCAATAATAATATAATCCAGGAGAAACAATAAAGAAAAAAAAATATAAAATTGTAAATATATTATTCAATTGAATATAAGGATATTCAATTAACTGACCACCTAATCAAGTTAATATAATAAATCTATTAATAAAAAATCAATAAAATAATTGACTTAATGGATAAAATTTATTTGTTTTAATATTATTTTTATATAAAGGTATAAAATATAAAATTAAAATAGATAATAATAATATAAATACCCCCCCCAATTTATTAGGAATTGCCCGTAAAATTGAATAAGCAAATAAAAAATATCACTCTGGTTTAGTATGAACTGGTGTCCTTATTCTATTAGCAATTTTAAAATTATCAGGATCTCCTAAAAAATAAGGTAATTGACAAATTAATAATATAAAAATTATTAGAATTCAAATAAATATAAAAATATCTTTAATAACAAAATAAGGATGAAAAGGAACTTTATATAAATTTCTAGAAAATCCTAAAGGATTAGTAGAACCTGTTAAATGTAAAAAAAAAATATGTAAAACTACTATTAATAAAATAATTAAAGGTAAAATAAAATGAATAGAAAAAAATCGATTTAATGTAGCATTATTAATAGAATAACCCCCTCAAATTCATTCAACTAATAATTGCCCAATATAAGGAATAGCAGATATTAAATTAGTAATAACAGTTGCTCCTCAAAAAGATATTTGCCCTCAAGGTAAAACATATCCTATAAAAGCTGTTGCTATTGACAAAAATAAAATTCTAACTCCAATTAATCATACATGAACTAATTTAAAAGATTGATAATAAATATTTCGTCTAATATGAATATATATTATAATAAAATAAAAAGATGCTCCATTTATATGAATTAAACGAATTAATCAACCAGAATTAACATCTTTTATAATATGAATAATTCTATTAAAAGCATAATCAATATTAGGACAATAATGTATTGATAAAAATAATCCAGACAGAATTTGAATTACCAAAAATACCCCTAATAGTGATCCAAAACTTCATCAAATATTAATATTAAAGGGAGTAGGTAATATCAATAATGAATAAAAAAATATATTACGAATTTTGTCTTTATTTAATAAACTTAAAAATTTTATTGACATTAAAATTAAATAAAACAAATTAAGAATAAAATTAAGTAAAATAAATTAACAGGATAAAGTTTAAAACTTATATTTTTTATCTAACTCTTCTAAAAATTTAGATTTAGATTGATAAGCTTTTTTTTTAGGATATCTTATTTTATATCTTATAATTAAAACAAAAACTAAAAATAAAATTATAAAAAATAATAAAAACAAATTTGAATATTGATAAATAAAAGATAAATTAATATTTTTATCCCGATATAGATTTATTGAATAAATTATTCTATCAAAATTTTCAATTAAATAATTAGACAAAAAATATATAATATTAATTATTAATAAACCAATAATAAAAAAATTTATATATTTAAAATAATTCATCATAGATTGATTATTTAATCTAACAAAATAAGCAAATAAAATTATTAATCCTCTAATAAAAATAATTATAATTATATAAATAAATAAAGATTTAAATTTAAATAAATATGAAATTAAACATAAAATAACTATATATAATAAAAAATATATTAAATTCTTTATAGGATGAATTTTATCCCCAGTAATTAAAATAAAAAAAATCAAATATAAAGATAAAAAATATAAAAATATTAAAAAAAACTTTAATATATAATTTAGAAATTCTATGGACATTTTATATAATTTTTAATTTTTGATTTATTTATTTAATAAAACTAACCAAAAACACATTTTTTTGAGGCCCAATTCTCGTCTAACATAAAAATTTTATATATATATATTATCAAATTATAAATAAAATAAAATTATAATTAATAAAACATTAATTTAAACAAAAAATAGTTTATTCATAAAACAATAATTCTGGGAATTATAAAAAATTTATATTAATTTTTTTTGAAATTTAAACTTTATTATAGAATATTCACAATTCATTAATAATTTACAAAATTATTATTTTAACTTAAATTATATAATATTTTAAATTTATTTACATAATTATTTTATTAGTTATTATCACCTTAATTCTTTGAAAATCTAGAAAACAATTTATTAATTTTTTAATTACTTTAGAATATTTTATTTTAACTTTAATTACTATTATCCTATTAAATAATTTAAATAGATGAATTTTTATTATCTATATTATTTTCGCAGTATGTGAATCTATTGTAGGATTAGCTTTACTAATTAGAATAAATTAAACACATGGCCATCAAAACATTAATTTAATAAATTTATGTTCGAAATAATTATATTCATTACTTATATAATAATACAATTTAATATAAATAAATGTTTATATCTATTAAGAAATAATTCTTATATATTAACATTTATTATATTATTTAAACTAAATTTAATAAATTGATGAATAATCTCTAATAATTTAAGATTTAATATATATTCTTATAATTTAATTATTTTAACTTTATGAATTTTCAGAATAATTATAATAAATATAAAGTACGAAAATAATATAAATATATACACCAATTTAACTATAATAATATTAATATCCTTAATCTTAAATTTCATAGCTATACATTTTTTTATTTTTTATTTAATATTTGAAATAAATTTATTATTAATTTTCTTTATAGTCATTTTCTGAGGATATGGTATATTTCGAATATTAGCAAGGTATTATTTGATATTTTATACTTTAGTTTTGTGGCGACCCTTCTGTCTACCACCGCTAGAGGGACAGAGACACAGGAGACCATTCTCGCTAGCGCTCCCGAGAGGTCCTGTTTGTATATATACACCTTCCAACCTAACTCCTTCAGTCCCCCGCGTCTAAGGCACGGGTCTCCTAGAATGCCTTACTGACGAGTCCACTAGGAGGCCCAGGACGAAACGCAACCTTTCCTTTTCCTACGATCCTCTCTATCATTCCTCCGCCTTCTATCCTCCGTCAACATAACAGCCCACAGTTTTATATTACCTTTATTAATAATTATATTTTACATATTAAAATATAGAAAAAATTTATCTTTTCCTTGTATAGAAATTAAAAAACTTAAATTATCTATATATATTTTAATTTATTTACTAATATCTTTTATAGTAAAAATTCCTATATTTACACTTCACAATTGATTATTAAAAGCCCATGTAGAAGCCTCATATATTGGATCTATAATTTTAGCTTCTATCATATTAAAACTTGGAAGATATGGCTTATTACGAATAATTATAATTTTAAAAAATTTAAATAAATTAAGAATTTATTTAATTTACTTAAGAATAATTGGAAGATTAATTTTAAGACTTTCATGTTTACGACAAATTGATATAAAAATCATTGTTGCTATATCTTCAATTATTCATATAGCTTTAATAATTAGAGGAATAATAACACTATCTTATATTGGAATAAAAGGAGGTATTTATATAATAATTGCTCATGGTTTATGTTCATCAGGACTTTTTTATCTAATTAATATTATCTATAAACAAACTAATAGACGATTAATAATTTTAAATAAAGGTATAATAATTCTTATACCTTCTATAGCTTTAATATGATTCTTATTAAGATCATCAAATATAGCTGCTCCTATATCTTTAAATTTAATTAGTGAAATCACTTTACTAATGAGATTATTTAATTGATGTAAATATTTAATTTATATTATAATTATCTATTGTTTAATAAGATTTATTTATACTTTATATTTATATAGATATATTCAACATGGATTTACTAATATATTAAATTTTTATACTATCAAAATTAATAATTTAATTAATTTTCTTACTTTAATATTACATTGAATTCCAATCAATCTAATAATTATAAATTTAAATATTATTTATTTAAATAATTTAACTAAAATATTGATTCGTGATATCAAAAATGTATATATATATATTACTTTAAATTATTATCAAAATAATAATTTTTAGAATCATTTTAACAATATGAAGAATCTTATCTTTTATAACTGCTTGTTATTTAATTATAATTAATAAAATTATTATTATTGAATGATTAATCTTAAATTTTAATTCAATAAAATTTAATTTATTTATTTTAATTGATAATAAAACATTATTTTTTATTATAATAGTCAGATTAATTACAGCAATAGTTCTAATTTATAGAACTGAATATATAAAATTAAATAACAATCTTATAAATAAATTTTTATACTTAACTTTATTATTTTATTTATCAATAGTATTTATAATTTTAAGACCTAATATATTAACTATTTTATTAGGATGAGATGGTTTAGGATTAATCTCTTATTGTTTAATTATTTATTATAATAACAATAAAGCTTATAGAGCAGGATTATTAACTATTATTTTAAATCGAATTGGAGATATTTGTCTTTTAATATTAATTTGCTTTATAATAAAATTTAATTCATGAAACTTAATACTTTATAATTTAAATTTACCAATATTTATTCTTATTGTAATTATAACCTTTACAAAAAGAGCACAAATTCCTTTTAGAAATTGATTACCTGCTGCTATAATAGCTCCCACTCCTGTATCTTCTTTAGTTCATTCATCTACATTAGTAACTGCCGGAGTATATATCTTAATTCGATACAATACTTTAATTATAAATACAAATTTAAATAAATATTTATTAATTATTTCAAGATTAACTATACTAATTGCCGGATTAATAGCTATATTTGAAATAGATTTTAAAAAAATTATTGCTTTATCTACCTTAAGACAACTAGGATTTATAATAAGAATTTTATTTCTAGGTTTAGAAAACTTAGCCTTTTTTCATTTAATCATTCATGCAATATTTAAATCTTTAATATTTCTATGTTCAGGAAGATTTATTCATTATATAAATAGAAGTCAGGATATACGTGATTATAAAGGAATATTTATAATCTACCCATTTAAAAGATTAATTATAATATTTTCAATTTTATCTCTATGTGGATTCCCATTTTTATGTGGATTTTACTCCAAAGACTTAATTATAGAATTTTTTTTTTATAACAAATTAAATTTTATAAGATTATTAAATTTAATACTTGGAACTATCTTTACAGTTGCATATTCAACTCGTTTAATTTTAACTTTACTACCCCAAAATTTACCTTTCTACAATAATTTAAATTTAAAAGAAAATAATATAATAAATTTTAGAATATTAATTATATTTATTATATCACTATTTTTTAGTAAAATTTATCTAAATATAATTTACTTAGATTAAAATATTAATCTACCTAAAGTATATAAATTAATAATTATTAAATTATTAATTATTGGTATAATTATTGGCTATCAAATCTTTAAATCATATAAAAAAAATTATCTATTAATTAATTTAACTGAAAGAATAATACTTATAAATATCTACTATACCCATATTTATAAAATACCAGTAAAAATCATTTTAAACTATGAAAAATTTATTGAAAAAAGATTATTTGAAATACTTATAGGAAAATTAATAAAAAATATTCTATATTATTTAACAATTATTAAATTTAGTATATTTAACTTCAACTATATAATTTCCTCTTTTTTTCTATTTATATTATTAATATTATTTATCTATTAAATTTAAATAGCTTATATAAGAGCATAATATTGAAAATATTAAAGAAATAATTTATTATTTTTAAATATATATATATATATCTTTATACATTTATTTATAAATAAATATGTATATTAATATTTTTATACTGAAAATATAAAGTTTTAATTAAACTATATAAACCTATTAAAAGAAATATGATAAATTAATATCTCTACAGAATTAGAAATTCTATTTTCAATTATTTCTTTAATTAGAATAAATTATTCAATAATCTTATTAACAATAAAATGCCTCTATTTGGCTTTAATTAAAATTTATATTAAATTATATAAATTAAATAATATATGAAGTAAAAAATTACAATTTAATTTCGACTTAAATATTGATTAACTAATAATCCATATATTCAAATTAAAATATTCACAATAAATAATTTATACATCATTCATAAACTAAAGAAAAAAGTATAATAAAAAAAAATAATAAAAAAATAATAAATATGTAACTAAAACCTATATACTTAACTAATAAAATAAATGGAACAATTAAAATAATTTCAATATCAAATACTAAAAATATTAAAGCTATTAAATAAAAAGGTACTGAAAATGGAATAAAAGCCTTAGTAATTGAATTAAACCCACATTCATAAGAACTTTTTTTTCCTTATCAGAAATCTTAAAAATAGAAGAAAACACATTTAATAAATAAATTAAAATTATAATTAAAAGAATTAATCTAATATAAGATAACACCATTAACATCACTATATATATTACTAAAATAGAAATTTGTTAATTGGAAGTTAACTGTATTAAATAATACTATATATATAATATATTCATCAATAAATAAAAATATATAAAAATAATCAAATAACATCAACAAAATGTCAATATCATAAAGAACCTTCAAAATTAAAATGATGAATTTTTCTAAAATGATTTATATTCAATCGAAATAAAGAAAATATCAATATTAAAGTTCCTACAATAACATGAAGACCATGAAATCCAGTCCTTATATAAAAAATAGAACCAAAAATTCCATCATTAATTCTAAAAGAAGATTCTAAATATTCAATAAATTGAATTAAAGTAAAATAAATACCTAAAATAACTGTACAAAATAATCTTAAATTAACTATATTAAAATTATTATTTAACAATCTACAATGACTTCAAGAAACTGATAATCCTGAAGAAATTAAAATAACAGAATTTAATAAAGGAATATTATAAGGATTAAATTGACTAATTATTTTAGGAGGTCAAATATATCCTAATTCATTTCTTAAAGAAATACATCTATGAAAATAAGTTCAAAAAAAAGAAATAAAAAAAAATATTTCTGAAATAATAAATAAAATTATCCTAAACTTTAAAAACCCATAAACTATAAAAGTATGAAATCCTTGATATAAACTCTCTCGAATAAAATCTCGTCATCATTGATATATAATTAATAAATTAATAAATAAATTAAGAAAAATAAATTCAAAATCATTTAAATAAAATCAATTAATAAAACCTAATATTGAATTTATTAATCTCATAGATATCAAAAAAGGTCATGGTCTAACTGTTACTAAATGAAAAGGAAAATTTCTTATTATCATTTTATTTATTTAAATTCCGAAAAATACAATACTCTTAAAGTTGAAAATACATAAGCTTGAATAAATGATATACACAATTCTAAATTTACTGAAATATTTTGAATTAAAACAAACAAAATTATTAAAATCAATCCTATTTTAGAAATAAATCTACTTAATAAAATTATTACGTGTTTCTCGCATTAAATAGCTCGAAAAGTGCGATCTCGATGATTCTGCATCCTTCTAACAGAAGTCTCACCAAGATTATCGCAGAAAATGCATATCTCTGCTTGAAACCCCACGCAAACCAAGATATCTCCTGTTCTGCATATCCAAAGAACTGTGGAGTGGTGAAAACACCAGATAACGTGTTTCTCGCATTAAATAGCTCGAAACGAGCGATCTCGATGATTCTGCATACTTCGGACAGAAGTCTCAACAAGATTATCGCAGAAAATGCATATCCCAGCTGGAAACCCCACGAAAACCAAGGTGTCGCCAGTTCTGCATATCAGACGCACTGTGGAGTGGTGAAAACACCAGAAAACGTGTTTCTCGCATTAAATAGCTCGAAAAGAGCGATCTAGATGCTTCTGCATACTTCTGACAGAAGACTCACCAAGATTATCGCCGAAAATGCATATCTCAGCTTGAAACCCGACGAAAACCAAGATGTCGCCGGTTCTGCGTATCAGACGCTCCGTTGAGTGGTGAAAACACCAGAAAACGTGTTACTCGCATTAACTAGCTCGGAAAGAGCGTTCTGGATGATTCTGCATACTTCTGACTGAAGTCTCACCAATATTATCGCAGAAAATGCATATCTCAGCTAGAAACCTCACGAAAATCAAGATGTCGCCGGTTCTGCATATCAAACGCACTGTGGAGTGGTGAAAACACCAGAAAACGTGTTTCGTGCATTAAGTAGCTCGAAAAGAGCGATCTAGATGATTCTGCATACTTCTGACTGAAGTCTCACCAATATTATCGCAGAAAATGAATATTTCAGCTGGAAACCCCACGAAAACCAAGATGTCGCCGGTTCTGCATATCAAACGCACTGTGGAGTGGTGAAAACAACCAGATAACGTGTTTCTCGCATTAAATAGCTCGAAACGAGCGATCTCGATGATTCTGCATACTTCGGACAGAAGTCTCAACAAGATTATCGCAGAAAATGCATATCCCAGCTGGAAACCCCACGAAAACCAAGGTGTCGCCAGTTCTGCATATCAGACGCACTGTGGAATGGTGAAAACACCAGAAAACGTGTTTCTCGCATTAAATAGCTCGAAAAGAGCGATCTAGATGCTTCTGCATACTTCTGACAGAAGACTCACCAAGATTATCGCCGAAAATGCATATCTCAGCTTGAAACCCGACGAAAACCAAGATGTCGCCGGTTCTGCGTATCAGACGCTCCGTTGAGTGGTGAAAACACCAGAAAACGTGTTACTCGCATTAACTAGCTCGAAAAGAGCGTTCTGGATGATTCTGCATACTTCTGACTGAAGTCTCACCAATATTATCGCAGAAAATGCATATCTCAGCTAGAAACCTCACGAAAATCAAGATGTCGCCGGTTCTGCATATCAAACGCACTGTGGAGTGGTGAAAACACCAGATAACGTGTTTCTCGCATTAAATAGCTCGAATAGAGCGATCTAGGTGATTCTGCATACTTCTGACTGAAGTCTCACCAATATGATCGCAGAAAATGCATATCTCAGCTTGAAACCCGACGAAAACCACGATGTCGCCGGTTCTGCATATCAAACGCACTGTGGAGTGGTGTAAACACCAGAAAACGTGTTTCTCGCATCAAATAGCTCGAAAAGAGCGATCTAGACGATTCTGCATACTTCTGACAGAAGACTCACCAAGATTATCGCAGAAAATGCATATCTCAGCTTGAAACCTCACGAAAATCAAGATGTCGCCGGTTCTGCATATCAAACGCACTGTGGAGTGGTGAAAACACCAGATAACCTGTTTCTCGCATTAAATAGCTCGAAACGAGCGATCTAGATGATTCTGCATACTTCTGACTGAAGTCTCACCAATATTATCGCAGAAAATGAATATTTCAGCTGGAAACCCCACGAAAACCAAGATGTCGCCGGTTCTGCATATCAAACGCACTGTGGAGTGGTGAAAACAACCAGATAACGTGTTTCTCGCATTAAATAGCTCGAATAGAGCGATCTAGGTGATTCTGCATACTTCTGACTGAAGTCTCACCGATATGATCGCAGAAAATGCATATCTCAGCTTGAAACCCGACGAAAACCACGATGTCGCCGGTTCTGCGTATCAGACGCTCCGTTGAGTGGTGAAAACACCAGAAAACGTGTTACTCGCATTAACTAGCTCGAAAAGAGCGTTCTGGATGATTCTGCATACTTCTGACTGAAGTCTCACCAATATTATCGCAGAAAATGCATATCTCAGCTAGAAACCTCACGAAAATCAAGATGTCGCCGGTTCTGCATATCAAACGCACTGTGGAGTGGTGAAAACCCCAGAAAACGTGTTTCGTGCATTAAGTAGCTCGAAAAGAGCGATCTAGATGATTCTGCATACTTCTGACTGAAGTCTCACGAATATTATCGCAGAAAATGAATATTTCAGCTGGAAACCCCACGAAAACCAAGATGTCGCCGGTTCTGCATATCAAACGCACTGTGGAGTGGTGTAAACACCAGAAAACGTGTTTCTCGCATCAAATAGCTCGAAAAGAGCGATCTAGATGATTCTGCATACTTCTGACAGAAGACTCACCAAGATTATCGCAGAAAATGCATATCTCAGCTGGAAACACCACGAAAATCAAGATATCGCCGGTTCTGCATATCAAACGCACCGTGGAGTGGTGAAAACAACCAGACAACGTGTTTCTCGCATTAAATAGCTCGAAACAAGCGATCTAGGTGATTCTGCATACTTCTGACTGAAGTCTCACCAATATGATCGCAGAAAATGCATATCTCAGCTCGAAACCCGACGAAAAACACGATGTCGCCGGTTCTGCATATCAAACGCACTGTGGAGTGGTGAAAACACCAGAAAACGTGTTTCTCGCATCAAATAGCTCGAAAAGAGCGATCTAGATGATTCTGCATACTTCTGACAGAAGACTCACCAAGATTATCGCAGAAAATGCATATCTCAGCTTGAAACCTCACGAAAATCAAGATGTCGCCGGTTCTGCATATCAAACGCACTGTGGAGTGGTGAAAACAACCAGATAACGTGTTTCTCGCATTAAATAGCTCGAATAGAGCGATCTAGGTGATTCTGCATACTTCTGACTGAAGTCTCACCGATATGATCGCAGAAAATGCATATCTCAGCTTGAAACCCGACGAAAACCACGATGTCGCCGGTTCTGCGTATCAGTCGCTCCGTTGAGTGGTGAAAACACCAGAAAACGTGTTACTCGCATTAACTAGCTCGAAAAGAGCGTTCTGGATGATTCTGCATACTTCTGACTGAAGTCTCACCAATATTATCGCAGAAAATGCATATCTCAGCTAGAAACCTCACGAAAATCAAGATGTCGCCGGTTCTGCATATCAAACGCACTGTGGAGTGGTGAAAACACCAGATAACGTGTTTCTCGCATTAAATAGCTCGAATAGAGCGATCTAGGTGATTCTGCATACTTCTGACTGAAGTCTCACCAATATGATCGCAGAAAATGCATATCTCAGCTTGAAACCCGACGAAAACCACGATGTCGCCGGTTCTGCATATCAAACGCACTGTGGAGTGGTGTAAACACCAGAAAACGTGTTTCTCGCATCAAATAGCTCGAAAAGAGCGATCTAGACGATTCTGCATACTTCTGACAGAAGACTCACCAAGATTATCGCAGAAAATGCATATCTCAGCTTGAAACCTCACGAAAATCAAGATGTCGCCGGTTCTGCATATCAAACGCACTGTGGAGTGGTGAAAACACCAGATAACGTGTTTCTCGCATTAAATAGCTCGAAACGAGCGATCTAGATGATTCTGCATACTTCTGACTGAAGTCTCACCAATATTATCACAGAAAATGAATATTTCAGCTGGAAACCCCACGAAAACCAAGATGTCGCCGGTTCTGCATATCAAACGCACTGTGGAGTGGTGAAAACAACCAGATAACGTGTTTCTCGCATTAAATAGCTCGAATAGAGCGATCTAGGTGATTCTGCATACTTCTGACTGAAGTCTCACCGATATGATCGCAGAAAATGCATATCTCAGCTTGAAACCCGACGAAAACCACGATGTCGCCGGTTCTGCGTATCAGACGCTCCGTTGAGTGGTGAAAACACCAGAAAACGTGTTACTCGCATTAACTAGCTCGAAAAGAGCGTTCTGGATGATTCTGCATACTTCTGACTGAAGTCTCACCAATATTATCGCAGAAAATGCATATCTCAGCTAGAAACCTCACGAAAATCAAGATGTCGCCGGTTCTGCATATCAAACGCACTGTGGAGTGGTGAAAACCCCAGAAAACGTGTTTCGTGCATTAAGTAGCTCGAAAAGAGCGATCTAGATGATTCTGCATACTTCTGACTGAAGTCTCACGAATATTATCGCAGAAAATGAATATTTCAGCTGGAAACCCCACGAAAACCAAGATGTCGCCGGTTCTGCATATCAAACGCACTGTGGAGTGGTGTAAACACCAGAAAACGTGTTTCTCACATCAAATAGCTCGAAAAGAGCGATCTAGATGATTCTGCATACTTCTGACAGAAGACTCACCAAGATTATCGCAGAAAATGCATATCTCAGCTGGAAACACCACGAACATCAAGATATCGCCGGTTCTGCATATCAAACGCACCGTGGAGTGGTGAAAACAACCAGACAACGTGTTTCTCGCATTAAATAGCTCGAAACAAGCGATCTAGGTGATTCTGCATACTTCTGACTGAAGTCTCACCAATATGATCGCAGAAAATGCATATCTCAGCTCGAAACCCGACGAAAAACACGATGTCGCCGGTTCTGCATATCAAACGCACTGTGGAGTGGTGAAAACACCAGAAAACGTGTTTCTCGCATCAAATAGCTCGAAAAGAGCGATCTAGATGATTCTGCATACTTCTGACAGAAGACTCACCAAGATTATCGCAGAAAATGCATATCTCAGCTTGAAACCTCACGAAAATCAAGATGTCGCCGGTTCTGCATATCAAACGCACTGTGGAGTGGTGAAAACAACCAGATAACGTGTTTCTCGCATTAAATAGCTCGAATAGAGCGATCTAGGTGATTCTGCATACTTCTGACTGAAGTCTCACCGATATGATCGCAGAAAATGCATATCTCAGCTTGAAACCCGACGAAAACCACGATGTCGCCGGTTCTGCGTATCAGTCGCTCCGTTGAGTGGTGAAAACACCAGAAAACGTGTTACTCGCATTAACTAGCTCGAAAAGAGCGTTCTGGATGATTCTGCATACTTCTGACTGAAGTCTCACCAATATTATCGCAGAAAATGCATATCTCAGCTAGAAACCTCACGAAAATCAAGATGTCGCCTGTTCTGCATATCAAACGCACTGTGGAGTGGTGAAAACACCAGAAAACGTGTTTCGTGCATTAAGTAGCTCGAAAAGAGCGATCTAGATGATTCTGCATACTTCTGACTGAAGTCTCACCAATATTATCGCAGAAAATGAATATTTCAGCTGGAAACCCCACGAAAACCAAGATGTCGCCGGTTCTGCATATCAAACGCACTGTGGAGTGGTGTATACACCAGAAAACGTGTTTCTCGCATCAAATAGCTCGAAAAGAGCGATCTAGATGATTCTGCATACTTCTGACAGAAGACTCACCAAGATTATCGCAGAAAATGCATATCTCAGCTTGAAACCTCACGAAAATCAAGATGTCGCCGGTTCTGCATATCAAACGCACTGTGGAGTGGTGAAAACAACCGGATAACGTGTTTCTCGCATTAAATAGCTCGAATAGAGCGATCTAGGTGATTCTGCATACTTCTGACTGAAGTCTCACCAATATGATCGCAGAAAATGCATATCTCAGCTTGAAACCCGACGATAACCACGATGTCGCCGGTTCTGCATATCAAACGCACTGTGGAGTGGTGTAAACACCAGAAAACGTGTTTCTCGCAACAAATAGCTCGAAAAGAGCGATCTAGATGATTCTGCATACTTCTGACAGAAGACTCACCAAGATTATCGCAGAAAATGCATATCTCAGCTTGAAACCTCACGAAAATCAAGATGTCGCCGGTTCTGCATATCAAACACACTGTGGAGTGGTGAAAACACCAGATAACGTGTTTCTCGCATTTAATAGCTCGAAACGAGCGATCTAGGTGATTCTGCATACTTCTGACTGAAGTCTCACCAATATGATCGCATAAAATGCATATCTCAGCTTGAAACCCGACGAAAACCACGATGTCGACTGTTCTGCATATCAAACGCACTGTGGAGTGGTGAAAACACCAGAAAACGTGTTTCTCGCATCAAATAGCTCGAAAAAAGCGATCTAGATGATTCTGCATACTTCTGACAGAAGACTCACC